>JAQGAZ010002994.1:0-13929 GCA_034692225.1 Polydesmus complanatus
AAAAAATCGATTTTCCTTAAAAATTGACATAGTTATTAATTTTTCAAAACTATACTTTATCTTTACGGACACTATAGCTCTTTAAAACAAAGAAGTTTTGTCTCCGCCGCCGCCCGCCAGGAGGGAGAAACAAAATGTTTTTGCATGTGACAGCGACACCTGACGTCACTTTGTATCAATCTGCCACTTTCTGTTTTCAATCCAATCTTCTTCTTTTTGGCAAATTACATTTACACCTCCAGCACACACCCCACACACACTTGGGCCTTTGGGCAATTTTGATCGAAGACAATTTGAGCAAAAGCGTTTTTCAGTGTTTTCGTTTGTTTTTTTCTTTTGGTTTTTAGAAAGCAAAATATGAATTGAGTGTTTTTAAGTGGATTAATGCATAGGCCTACATGCCAGATCTCGCTTTGAATCTTTCAAATAAGGCTTGCTCTCACTTTGCACCTCTTAAATAAGACCAGTTCTTGCTTTAAATCTTTTAAATAAGACCACTTCTCGCTTTGCACCTCTTAAATAAAGCCAATTCTCGCTTTGAATCTCTCAAATAAGGTTAGTTCTCACTTTGAATCTCTTAAATTAGGCTAGTTTTAGGTTTAAATTTCTTAAATTAGGCTAGGTCTCGCTTTGCATCTCTTAAATAAGGCTAGTTTTTGCTTTGCATCTCAAATAAAGTCAGTTCTCGCTTTGAATCTCTTAAATTATGCTAGTTTTCGCTTTGAATCTTTTAAATAATTCCAAATCTCGCTTTGAATCTCTCAAATAAGGTTAGTTCTTACTTTAAATCTTTTAAATAAGACCACTTCTCGCTTTGCACCTCTTAAATAATGCCAGATCTCGCTTTGAATCTCTCAAATAAGGTTAGTTCTCTATTTGAATCTCTTAAATTAGGCTAGTTTTAGGTTTGAATCTCTTAAATAAGGCTAATTCTCGCTTTGCATCTCAAATGAAGCTGGTTTTTGCTTTGAATCCATTTTAGTTGTGTTGTTGAGCGAGGGAAGGAGGATAGTAGTCTTATTTCACACGCTTTATTACAAGGGCTTAATTAATATTTTGTTCCTAAGAACCCGAGGAAGTTAAATCCGGCCCTGTTATTTTCTTTCAAATTCAAATCCGAATTTGTTCTCATTTTTTCTTTTTAAATTTCGGGGAATTATTTTCACTGATTTTCTTTCTTCTATTCTTTTGGCGAGTTGGAGCATACGAAGTAAAGCGCTGATAACGCCCTCTAGGGTCAAATTTAGTGGGGATTTTTTTTTTCTTTCTTTTTCTTTCTTTCTCTTTCTTTTTTGACTGGCAAAGGAGAAAGATGAGCGAGTGAGAGAGAGAGATAATAGGGAGGAGAGGCATGAAATTCAATCGCCAGCAATTGGAAACGATTCGCATGAAACGCTGCGAGCTTGAAAAAAGCCAAAACAGTAAACAGTAATAGAAAGAAGAATGGTTCCTCATAAAGGAGAGGGGGCGCTGGCGCTACACACTTTGATAACAACGTGAAATACGCTCCTTAGGGGACTCGTTTCGCATTTAACCAATCACGACAATTGCCCCCGCTCAAAGTTAAGGCTCCACCGCCGCTGCTGCTGCTGCTGCTGCGTGCCAAATAAACACACACAAAAGCTCTGAATCAACTGCGCGGCGAAACGTTATTCTATTATTATAATGGTGTATAGTGGCCAGACGTCAACGATGCTCAACTTTGTAATCATTATACAGTAATTTTAAATAGACCGTACTAAAATAGGACTACTTCCGGAATCAACTCAATAATTTTCTACCCATTAACATAATCATTTCTGTTGGTTTATTTGAATATTGTGATGCAGCGAACTCTATAAATGGGAAGAGAAATAAAAAAGGATGAAAGTACCAAAAAGTAAATGTTTGAAAAACAAGGTTTTAATCTGCTAAAACTTTTTTTTGATTAATGACTGTGAGTTCTGCTACACTTTTTTCATATTTATCACCCTTAAAATATTACTAAAACAAATTATTCTTAAAAACCGAATACTTTTTAAATAAAATACACAAAAAAATTTTTGAAAATTTGAAATTATAATTATTGTCTTTCGACAGCTGTAAAAGTGACACCCGGGTAATCGCTTTATCTGCCACGTTGCGACCAATTTATGCACTGAAATAAAGCTAATGGAATTTCCATTCTTTTTGGCAACCTATAGGCCACACTACAAACAAACTTTTAACGGGAAAAAAAATATATATATTTTTGGGAATTGGCACTTTCAGCCTTATTTAATTCCACTCTTCATTATTGTCCATCTCTGAGCATTAACGTTTTCCATTCTTTCTACATCCTCCTCCCCCTCAGCTTTAATCGAAAGTAGAGTGTGTGATAAGTTTGAAGAAAAAAAAAAGATTAAAGTTTAATCTACAAAGTATCATAAATATTTGATGTTTTGGCAGACGAGGACAGATGAACAATTTCTACTTTCGGAATTTTAAGGGGGGGAAAGAAAAAGAAAATGATGGTGAAAGCCTTCTCTCTATCTCTGTTTTTTAAACTAACGAGCTTTTCTCAACTTTATTTTTTTTTTTTAAATAAAGAAAAAAAAGAGAGAAATATATAAGATAAATCAAAACGAGGGATTTTTTTAAAAATCGAACTTTCGGATCAATAAAAAAAAAATTTGCTTTGCAAAAATTCATTTTATTATTCCGCTATAATAATTATATAAATATACAGAGTGTTTCAAAAGTATTGGTCGAACATTTTAGGGGGTTGTAGAAGGTTCTTAACTGAACATTTTTAGTGTAGGAACCTAGGGGTGTCAACGTCATTTAAAATAGTTATGAATTATTTTTTAATTTTGGAAATTTGTTTAACATTATGGCCATGCTGCCCCTTGATTTAAGTGTAAGTCCACTGCATCGCATAGCAGAAATACATTGCGGTAGAGCTTGCTACAATTGCTCTTACAGCGTTTTTCAGGGGCAGCATTGCTTTTTTTTTTTTTTTAACTATCGACTACATTGCGAACATGGTGACCGGACATGGTTCCACTCGTATGTTTCCAAAACTGTTACTATGAGTAGCGGAAGAGTCTACTTAAGTGTGCAGCTTCCATAGACATCTACTTTGAAGATGCAAGCATTGATTAAAGCTTAGTAATGAATACAAAGTTTTATAACCACAGTCTCATTACTTTTTTCCCCTACGCTATGTAAATATACGTATCTATCATCAAACTTCGAGGTTCGTACAGAAAATATAACGAAATAGAATGCTCGATTTTTTTCCCATGCCGTTATAACCGAGTTCTTCCCGCAATTATAAATCTTTTTAAATTTCTGTTTTTGTTCTTCCTTTAATATTACGTTCGCTAAAACTTTTTACTTCCGCGCTAATTGACGGAAACATCCGTTCGTTTAATATTTTTGCAGGTGTAACCAAAATGATGTTGTCAATAACGTCGACGAAATATATTAAATGTGTGAAGAAAGAGAAAGTTTGAAGAAGCGAAAAGTTGTGTTAAACGGATTTGAATAAATAAGTTGATTCGGAAGTCGTTTAACACGCGCGATAAAAGGGAAGTTGTGGGGGTGGTTGGAAATCCCAGCCAAAAGAAAGAAAAGAGAGAGAGAGGGGTTTGGACAAAAGACAAGTGAAAGGAATTAAAAGGAAATAGGATGAGACACACACACTCTGCCTCCTGGCGATCAACACCGATGAATAATTAATTTCCTGCGCTTCCAGCGCGAAGCATTTTTACAGCATTTAAGTTTATTTTATGACGTCATAATGCGGTTATTTTAAATACAGTGCTATATCATGAAAATAATTATACAGTAGAACTCGGTTATAACGTAATGGAAAGGAACGAGCCTTTTTTGACGTTATATCCGAGTAAACTAAAATCCGTACATCTAATTTTTATAAGGGGGAATAATAATAATAATATTGTCACGCGATTGACGAAAAATTACGTCATATCCGCAGTGTTTATAATCAAGATCACCTCCGTTTCGAGACCACCCCAAATACGTTTCGACGATTTTCCCATGTTAATGCGCCTCTAATAGTAGACCGCCTCTACTACAAGACCATTTTAAGTTCCATTTTCAACGGAGGTCTCTATTTGAAGAGCAGTGAGATGGTGCGCAGTGTAATAATTGTGCGCAACGACCACCTCTAATTTAAGACCAACTGTTTCGAGACCACCCCATATACGTCCCTTCGATTTTCCCGTGTTAATGCACCCTCTAATACTGGACCACCTCTACTACAAGACCATTTTAAGTCCTATTTTCAACGGAGGTCTCTATTTGAAGAGCAGTGAGATGGTGCGCAGTAGCGTTGCGCAGTGAGGGATGATGATGTAGTGAGTTGGCTTGGAGTGTGCTTCAATAGATACACTTGTAATACGCCATTACAATTTCTAACAATACAATTCTACTCAAAAGGTCAAAAGCCACAACAATTATTAACATTTTAATAGCGCAAAAATAATAAAATTTTATTTGAAGACCACTTTTAGTCGGTCTCGAATTAGAGGTTTTACGGTATCTTAAGTGACTTTATAGAACACAAGTTTTACTGTATATAAAAGTGATTTAGTTTGAGCGAAGTTTGCATTATTTGTGGCGGAAATGAGGGAGGAAGGACGTATTTCCGGGATGCGCGATGATGAGCTTTCAAATATTAACATACTGCTTTTTGAAATGTGACAAGCGCAAAATAAAAAAAATAAAAAACAGTTTTCTTTTGTTTTTCTTAAATCGAGTTTTTATTTTCTTAGAAATTGAAAGAAAAGGCCGATTTTTGTCTCGTCATTCATTTTTAATGCAACTGACATCAAAAGTCAACAAAGATATTTTATAGAGGGTTTTCTACCTTCGATATTATTGTTTTTTTTTTTTTATAAAGTATAGGAATAGTAATGCTTTTCCTATTTTTTTTCACCTACAGTGATGACGTCCGTTTGGTAAATTTCATTCACTTTTTATCATTATTGCGTTGTAAAAAGAGTACCGGTATATAATATAAATCAGAAAATAGTTATAAATGTCTTCAAAATATAAAAGTGATTTTTTTTTATTTATATTTATCGATTTATTATTTCTTTTTTTTTTTTTTTTTTTTTGGTTTACGAGAGATTGAGAAATGTGAGTGAGAAATTTAAAAATTGTTTGACAGAAAAATGGAATTGTAAATGGTTTGTTCATGAATTATTAAACAGCGATTGGCTGATGATGAACTGCTGAATGATGATTGGCTGCCTGTCTGCTCTCCATTCTACACTCAACTCTCTCTCTCTCTCTCTCTTTCAATCTCTCTCCATCGTTTTCTTTTATATACTTTTTATAAAAAGAAATCTCTCTGTACACCTACTTTACGTCACTATTAACTTCCGCTTCACATCTTTCTTTTCACAGCCAGGCGCCTACCTGTTGTTGCTGCAACCTCATTCAACACTTCAGCTACGTATTGGTATAAAAAAAGAAAGTTTTGTGATGAGCTTACGATCATCAGATTTCTCTTTGACTGGATAAAAGTTTTTTACTCGCTATTTTTCACCAAAAAAAAAAAAAAAAAAAAAAATGAAGTTTTCTATAGTACTGAAGTACTAAATTCAACTCATTTTTACTCAATTTACTACGAGTACAACGATGGTGATTGTGCCCAACTGAATTCGTATTAAATCCTTTTAATAATCGAAATTTTTTAATACCACGTGAAAAAAAAAACTTTACTTTAATTATTGACTTTTATTAATGCTCGTGTTGAGACCGGAAGTGGATATTTTAAACACAGAATAGAACAGTTTAATATTTAAAAAAAAGTAATTAAAGTAAAGTTTTTCCGCGTGTCATTTAAATATTTACATTATTAAAAGAGATTTAATACGAGTTCAGTTGGATGCACTTTTTTTTTTACGGACACTGTGTATATAATGTTGTTCCCAACAACTCGCCCTCTACATTTTATATCAAGTTAACTCGTATTCTTCTGCATTATTAAAACACAAACTAATATTACATTATGATTTAACTAAATTATCAATGTGCACACGTTGATAATTATTGTTTAAAACGGGAGAAACATAATATTATTATTTCTCCGCGCTGTAATTAATTCAATTTTCGTTATAAATTCTACAGTGTATAATAATAATAATATAAATTGGAGATGATTGATAATTATTTTCTCGGAAATATTAATTTGACACAATATTAATTTAAAATAATAAATTTCTCTCGACTTAATCAATATACAGTAATATCTAATTATCTATTTTTTAATCATAACAAAAAAAAAAAAAAAAGTTGAATGTTTACTTAATAAACAATAATTATTATTATTATTATCGCGCAAAATTAATTTTCACTTAGCATTCTCCAAATATTTGGAGTCTTTAATTTTTTTTGTAGATGTATAGAAAATGTAATTATGAATTATGAAATTAATAGCTTCCCGTTTTAAAGGGATTAGTATTCGTAATGAAAAGCTTAACCGAGAGACATTTTTCAACGTTTTCTAATAATAATAAAAAAAAAAAAAAAAAGCGCGGGAGATTTAAGCTGAAAGGAAACGATGGTTGGCGACGAGTGAAATGATCCTACTGTATGGAGAAGGACCGTGATGATGATGATGATGATGGCAGAGGGATGCTGCTGTTGTGTTGGAGGATTAAATCATCTGCAGCGGGGATATAAAAACAATTTGCTTCCTTGTGTGTTCTTATTTTTCCTAAGCGAAAACCTCTATCATCAGCGAAAGATAAAAACAGAGAGAGAGAAAAATGGGCGATTATTTCACTTTTGTTTACTCGGATGTAAATAAAAGCCAAGATACAACCCTCGGCGCATGCGCGTTTTTAACACCCATTAAATAATTTTTTTTCTTTCGTGTAAAAATACAATTCTGAGATATATATATTTAACGGTTTAGTTATTAACATTCACGCCTAATAAACCGCACTTTCAATTTCGTCGCCTTTTGCTTTCTTTTCTATCTGCCGTTTCCTCTACTCGTCTCACTCTCTCATTATTACCAGCGCTGCCTGCGTAATGTCTCGTTTTCATGACGTCAGTGGTTAAGCCCGAATATCGCGCCAGGAAAACATTTATCGAGCAATAACAAAAAAAAAAAATATGTATCGGATATAACGTTACTCATTTTCAAAAGTTATGTGTGTTTTTTTAGACATACTGTACATTGGGTGTTCGTAAAAAAAGACGGACCCAATTGAATTAGAATTAAATCCTTTTAATAAAGTAAATATTTGAATGGCACATGGAAAAATTTTACTTTAAGATCTTTTTGAAAATTGAATTATTCTATTCTGTGTTTTAAATGTTCACTACCGGTCTCAACACGAGCATTACATCCACTCACTATGCCTCCACATCACTACACATCAGCCTCACACCGCATACAAACACTTCCATCTCTAGTTCTTTTCTCTTGTAAACATTTTCTCGCATCACACCCCATATTTATAGTTTACCTAACTTAATTCTGGGATATTGCAATTGCGTATGATACAGGAATGAGAAGAACTCTTATCAAGCTGTAACAATGGTGAGTGGGTATATGATGCTTGTGTTGAGACCGGAAGTGGATATTTTAAACCCAGAATAGAACAATTAAATTAAAAAAAAAAAAGTGATTAAAATAACGTTTTTCCATGTGTCATTCAAATATTTTACATTATTTAAAGGAATTTCATACTAATTCAGTTGGGTACGGTTTTTTCACGTACACCGTGTACAGTATGTATATATATAAATAATAATAAAGTTTGTAGAATTTTGGTAGCTTTAAAATTGATTGCGCTTGTTTTACGATATATATGCCATCCATCCACAAACGCAAACGAACCCAAATTCTCACGTGAATTCGGGGGAAATATTATTTATTTATTCTTGTTTTTGGAAGAAAGATGTAGGGGTTGGGGGGGGGAGGGGGTTGTTTTTATTATTAAACTCAATTGATTTTGTATAAGAGTAAATAAATATTTGTATTCTTCCTTATGATGATGTATTCTTCCTTATTGATGTACACGATGTGGCATCAAAGTAAATGACGAGACTGTTTCAATAAAACCTTTGTACAGTTTATTACAAAAGGTTTTAATCAATACTTTCATCTTCGAAGTAAGATGCCTAGGGGCGCGCTACTTAACCAAACGAGACTGGTAACTGATGTAAATGTCGCTCATTACCCGATGTAAACATTGACCAACAACTAGTAATAATTATTATTCCTCGAGGTAAGAGAAAATTTTTTTTTGTATTTATCTTTGTTTGCGAGTCGTTTGGAAAATCGATAGTAAAATGTTATTAAAATTTCCAAAACTTTTTTTTCTACTCGCCGCCATTTTTTTTTTTGTTATCTCGGCGGTTGTTTTGGTAATGAGTTGCGAAGACGATTTTCATTTTGACTTAATAAAAACCATCTCTTTCTCTCTCCATTCGGCGTTGCTTGCGCTCAATGTTGTTGTTAAGGAGAAACATGATTGCCGGGGTTTGTTTTTCGTAATATTAGACTTAGAGTTGTGCTCGCGAGTAATTTAAGAATCTCTCTCTCTCTCACTTTTTCTCTCACACCTCCTCACGTAAACGTGGAATAAGTAGGTGTAATTTAGGTTAAATAGCTTCTGCTGCAGCTTCTTATTTGTTTTATGTGTGCGAACGAAGGAAGATGGCGTCACGTGCGACTAACTGCTACTGCTATTTCATTTTTTCCTCTCTCTCGTTTCAAAAATATAGAATAGTGAAGTGCGAGTGTTGGCGCCTTGGAACAAAATAAATGGGATATTAGCACACGCGCCTATCATATTATATTTTTGTTTAAATTGAGATTAGCTTCTTAACATTTTTTTTTTTTTTAAATTGTAATATGGTTTTTTTTTTATGTCAAATTTTGTGATACAATAATTTGGTAGAAATGGTAGTTAAGATTAAAAAAAACCCCCCGAAATTACTTCTCTTATTAAATTTGAAATTGTTGGTTTATTTAAAAGAGTTATTTAACAGTTGAAATTACATATACACGGTGTCCGTAAAAAAATCGTACCCAACTGAATGAGTATTAAATCCTTTTAATAATCGAAATATTTGAATGACACATGGAAAAACTTTACTTTAAACACTTTTTTAATATTTAATTGTTCCATTTTTTGTTTAAAATATGCCTCATTTGCAAAGCCCATTTACCTGAAAAACCTTTAATTATTCCGCATTTTTTCACTCTAGACAACATTGAGAAAATAATCGAACGACAAAATGTACATGGTTCCATTTCTAGAGTTCCAGAACTGTTCGTAAGAATAGTGGTTAGTTTTGCATCTACTTTGAAGGGTGTTAGCGTTGATTTCAACCTTTACAATAAATACACTGTTTTTTTTTTATGCTACACCGTGTATTAGATAAAGCAATTTCAACTTATTTCCATAAAACGACTTGAATTACTAAGCTAATAGTTTGTAACCAAAACAAATAAGGGATTTAAAAGTATTTCTCATCCAATTTTCTTTCACCGTTTTAATATTTGATAAAGCTTGTTATCAGAATGAACAAAGAAAGAAATGAAAAAAAAAAGCTTTTATTATAATATCCACAGTAAACAGCAAATCATTGACTCGACTAAGCATGTTCAATTCACCATCTTCACTTTAAGTTTAATGCTACTTCAACTTAAAAAATAAAGAGATTCTTTTTTTTTTTTTAAAAAAAAAAAAAAAGAAGATTGGGTTTAGAATACAAAAGAAATATAAACATTCGGTTTACTTCCCCCTCCCCTCCCCATTGTTATTGATTACCTTCAAGCTAAGATTTAGCTCTATTATTACTGAGGTTAAAGCAACGCAATGCTAACAAATATGTTGTTTTAATAGCAGATAACGGAATAAAATTTATGTAAATATAAAATACACTAATTTTATTTTAATTATCCGAATGCACCATTGTCACGGCGCAATAATAATTATTATTAAAGAAAAATTAAAAAAAAAGGATGAAAGTGCCTATTTTTCAAAAAATTGAGATTTTTCTTTAAAAAGGTTGTATGTATTGTATCCTATAGCTGTGCAAAAAAATGGAAGTGCTATTTGCTTTATTTCGGTGCATAAATTGTTCGCAAAATGACAGGTAGAATGATTGTCTAAATGTCACTTTTACAGCTGTCCAAAGACTAAATACTTTTAAATTTTTAAAAAAATTTTTTTTTTGAATACCGGTATTTCATTTAAAAAAATTATTCAAATTTTCAGAATAATTTGTTTAGGTACAATTTTAAAGATAATAAATATGAAAAAAGTATAGTAGAAGTGACTGTCATTAATACCAAAATTTTCAGCAAATTGAAAAACGAATTTCTTGAAATTTTGACTTTTTGGTACTTTCATCTTATTTTATTTCTCAGTTTCATTTATCAAAAAAAATTCTAGTGCTCCAGTGTAAAATAATAGGCGCGTCAGAACTTAATTAGAAAACCCGAAAAAGTGCGTGGAACGTGCTTTTATTTTTTATTATATAATTTTATCTGCATCGTGAATCGTTCGCTCAGTTAACTCAATTCCAATTTGAAATTTACCGAAAAAAAAATGCGAAGAAGGTGAGCTCTGTACTGTCAGGTTTTTTTTTTTTTTTTTTTTTTTTTAAATGAAATGTAATTCGAAGTGAGTAATGTAATTTTTTTTTTCTTTCTCGAATAAAGTGCGGATGGAAATTTAGTTCACTAGAAATTCTCTTTTAAAAAAGAAAGGTATAAAGTAGGTCTATAATAGGTAGAGTAGTGCGCAGGAGAGGCGTTGGTGTTGTCGTCATAGACAATTGGATGTGTGAGTGGATAAAATAGCTTTGAATTGTGAATGTGATGGATTCTCGGAATTTATCGATACCCCTCCCCCCCCACTTCAAACCACTCTTTCTCTCACACACACTCACTCTCTCCGTGTGCATTTTACTATTACGTATAACGCTGATTTTGATCGGGTGAGTCGATCGCGCAATTGGTTGTTTTTGCGGTGAATACATTTATCTCACTTTTGTGTTTCTGAAAAATCGCTTTTAAAGCTTTCGCTTTAAATGACGTTTTTATTAATTACGCGTCACCACGTCACACATACATCATCTTCACACTTGTCACGACAGATTTTCAATTATTTATTTATTTATTTATTTTCTGCCTTTTCTAATAATTGATTACAACAACAACACCCCCCCCCCCACGTCTGTCTTCACATTTCACTTTTTAACGACGATAAGCGTTTAAAGAATATTGTTTTCACTCTCCCAATTATAGTTGCCATGGAAACACATAGAAATGTTCTTAATCTTGAAATTTAGTCGAAAGGTTGAAGCTGTTAGTGTCTCGAGTGTGGTCAAAACATTGACGGGAAATTTTAAACGCACTTTTACAAGTCTATAGAAAAAAAAAAATAATCAACCAATAGCAAATAGAGCTTTGAAATTTGAAGCAGACAGAAGCTCAGATAACCCCCAAAATTAGCTGGAATGCGTTGTAGCTCACTTTTATCTCGATCCCAAAGGCTATTAAAAAAATGGCTTATGTATTATAATAATTATAGTTTTATCAAAAACTATTACAGTGTTATTGTGTTTTACTGTACATTCAAAATGATTATAATGTAATTTTTTTGTTGTTGTTTTGCAGAATTTAAAACGTCATCTGGGGGTCTTTAAATAAGTACTTTTTGGCCAACCGGAAGTTTGGATTAAAAATGAAAGTTTTAAAAGGTAAGTGCATTATTTTTCGTATTTACTCGGGGTTATATACTGTAGGTTTTAAAAATGGATTTATGTTTTCTTTTCCCTTCATAAAATCCACATAAAAGTATATGAGTAAAAATTCAATAAGAAATTAATAGGAATGAGATTTAAAAAAAAAAAAATGTAGGCCTATGTTCCAAAAAAATAATAATAATAATAATGATTAAAAATTTATTTCCATATATATATATTTTTTTTTTTTGGAAAAATTTTGAACTAATTAAGATCCAAAATGTAGAAAAATTATTAAACATAATTCTCTCGAACTAACTCATGAATAAAACTAAGTTTATGCTAACTCTCTACACTGTAGAGGGCTAAAAACGTTAAAATAGCAAAAACTCTGGTTAAAAAAAAAAATAATAATAAGCGAATCCTATGTAAATGTTTTAAAATGTGTCTCGGAAACAGCGCATGCGCCCAATATGAAAATTCGAGACGTTGATAAAATATGTAATACACACGCGCGCACTGCATGTACATGTACGTGTTTTGCTGAGCATCATTTAGCATGTCGGCGCATGCGTATTCCACCTTCCCCCCCCCTTCCCGTTTATATCGCGTTACAAGATGACTTTTTGATGGATGTAGAAAAATAAAGATGGCGGATGCTGCTGAACTTCTCTTTTAGTTTTGTGGAGAATTAGATGTAGCAGCCGCGCGAGGGAGAGGAGGGGCGGGGGAAGAAGAAGAAGGGAGATGAGGGAGAAAGATGAAAAAATAAAAGATTTATATGTGCGAAAGATGTGAGGTTGGGATCGTAAAAGAAGGGGCCAGAGAGATGAGTTCGGAAATATATATTAAGCAAAGTTTACGAGGAACATAAAACTCGTATAAAAACACCCGAAAAAGACGAAGAAGAAGATGAAAAAAAAAAAAAACCTCGGAGAAAAATTTGGGGGGCCACCTTATCACTAAGCTCTTTCCTCTTAGCCCCTTAATAAGGGAAGACGAGCGGACGTTAACCTGTTATCCGAAATTAAGCAATTACAAATTCCGTTTAAATAGCGGAAGGAAATTGCGTGCACCTCCGAGACACACGCTAATCAGTCAATCTGGACCATCGAGAGTAAACTTATAAGGCTTATACACTATTACTAGTACTGCCCTAGTTAACCATATGTGTAGTACCGTTGGGTGCGTAGAGAAAGAGAAAGGGATAAATAATATTATGTTTTAATAATACAATGTCTGTGTATTTTATTAGTCATAAATAAAAACAATAGAAAAAATAAAGCGTGATCGTAAAACATACGATATTATGTATGACCCCCCAAAACATAAGTTAGAATAGTTCTCTGACCATTCATGTCCGAATGATAAGGAGGTCGATAAAATGATGTTAAGGGATTACTTGAGTACTCCTCCTCCTTGACTAATGATGGAGCAGAGTTGTGTGTAGAATATTTAAAGGTTTTTTTTAAGGAAGAGTAAAATATTTTTAAGGAAATTTAAGGTTTTTTTTTAAAGGAAAAGTGTCATATTCTTAAGGACAAGTAGCCTAACATATTTTTAAGAAACTTTTTGATGTTTTTTTTTAAGGAAGAGTAAAATATTTTTAAGGAAACGTAAAATATTTTTAAGGAGACGTAAAATATTTTTAAGGAGACGTAAAATATTTTTAAGGAAACGTAAAATATTTTTAAGGAAACGTAAAATATTTTTAAAGAAACGTAAAATATTTTTAAGGAACGTTAAGGGTTTTTTTAAGGAAAAGTACCATATTCTTAAGGAAAATTATATTTTTTTAAGGAAAATAACAATTTTTTTAAGGATGAGTAAAATATTTTTAAGGAAATTTAAGGTTTTTTTTTAAGGAAAAGTGTCACATTCTTAAGGAAAAGTAACAAATTTTTAAAAAAAATTTTAAGATTTTTTTAAGGAAAAGTAACAATATTTTTAAGAAGCCTTTGAGGTTTTTTTAAGGAAGAGTAAAATATTTTTAAGGAAACGTTAAATATTTTAAAGAAAATTTAAGGGTTTTTTTTTAAGGAAAACTAACATTTTTTTTTAAGGAAAAGTACCATATTCTTAAGGAAAAGTAACCTATTCTTAAGGAAAAGTAACATTATCTTAAGGAAAAGTAACATATTCTTAAGGAAAAGTAACATATTCTTAAGGAAAAGTAACATATTCTTAAGGAAAAGTAACATATTCTTAAGGAAAAGT
>JAQGAZ010002995.1:0-13928 GCA_034692225.1 Polydesmus complanatus
CGCGTTTTGAATGCGCGCGCCTGCTACAACTTCGCAAAAGGCCCCAGGCAGTTTTAATGCTAACTTAGGGCAGTAATTAATTAATTAAAATTATTTTAATTAATTAAATTTTATTTTAAGATAGAAAAGAAAATTAAATTAAGAAAGAGGTTAGTAAACAAAATTTCTCGGAAATTTCCCATAATGCACCTGAACTTGCATTACTCATAGGAGGTTGCTACTCGTCCGCAACATAGCATTATTATTTTTTTTTTTAGAGACCTAAAGCAAGAGCTGTCACGCAATTTCGTTTTTATACCTCAATAGATATTGAGTTATTAAAATTAGCAATTCAATACAATCCATGGCTAAATGGACCAAAAGTGTGGAATCAAATTAGTAATCATCTCAAACCAAGAAACTCTTTTGTAAGTGCTAGAGCACCCATAGACAGGTGCACTTCACTTATGACTGCATTTTAACAGCAAGACTTGGTATCTATGAATAAGTAGGTAAACTTTTGGCTAATTATTATAAGTAATTTAATTTTGTATTTATATAAACATTTTTTGAACTATTAAAATTTTAAAGATCTGGGACAGAGGAAATGTATGATGAGTGGGCTACATTAATAGCTGAGGTCCTCTGTTTAAAAGAAGGTCAAGAACAAATTGAGCAAATAATTACAGTTGCTGGACCAAATGAAAAAGAAGAAGTTGTACATTGTATAATGTCCTCTGGCACAAGCGCTGATGTTTCAAACTTATCAAGCAGTTTTAGTTTTTCTCCAATCCCACTAAAAATTAAAAAACTAGAAAAGGAAATGGCTGACAATTCTCAAAAAATTGTTTGCAGAGTACTGGTGAAGTTTTGAAATTTATTGAAATATTTATTAGTCCAGTTTAACTTTTTTAATTGTTTTTGTTAAAGGCAGAACTACAAAGTACTTCAGTACAATTTGAGCTGAAAAAAGCTATTGAAAAAGAAGAGTTGAAATGAAAACAACGAGTTTCAGAAGAAATAAATATGAAAAAGATGAAAACTGAAGCTGAAATAGAAATGCAAAAAAAAACAATTACAGTTAAAAGAACAATGTTTGCAGTTAGAAGAACAACGTTTGCAGTTGGAAGAACAACGTTTGCAGTTGGAAGAGAAGAAGTTGGCTATTGACAATCTAGTTCAACAGCAAATGCAAGAACAACAGAAAATGATTATGCAGTTGTTATTGTCTAAAAAGTAGAACTGGCTGTAAAAATGAACAAAGACAAAGAAATAATAAATAAATAATGAATTTTCCATATTTTTTATTACAAAATCTGTAATTAACTCAATTAATTTGTGTTTAAATCGGTTTCTAGGGTTGGCAGAGAACAGTTAAAAAATTGGGAAATTTCATTTTTATTCATACAATTTAGGCAATTAGTTAAAATAGCAGCAACTCTATAAAATCATTGCACATCACTTTTAAAAATTTTCATTTTCATTTTGTAATCCAGTAAAGCCCATTGGCTTAACATGATTCCAAAGCCCCACTCAACACTCTGACAAGTTCTCCCCATTCTTATATTAAACTCATTTGCTAAGTAATCAACATTTCCTTGGAACGGGGAAACTATATATTTAGAATTAGCATATCCTTGATCACCATATAGCCTGTACTAAGTGCTGTCTTTCATATTCATGTATCTTTGCAGTTTACTTCGCAAGCCACTCAGAAGAAGTATTGCAGAATCATGTTGTGAGTCCACATAGAGTCCGTCAACATGAGTTAAAATACCATTAAGTAATGTTACACATTGGAATTTATCACAGTGCTGACGTTTATGGCCACTGTAATAGGCTTTTTGGTTGACAATTGGTCTATAAATCTATAATTGGTCAATACATCTATAAAACCAACCACATTTGGCATGCATCCACCTTGACTTTGTATTGCCTAAATTGATTTGAAAAATTTAATTTAAGTTTATTAAGGTAATTATTGTATAAACAAATAACCTACATCTGCATACAACTGCAAATGATTTTTATTTAACCACACAAAGTCAATCTGGGTCAATAAGTACTTAAATTTATAATCTATAAATTCAAGCATTTTGTAGAAAATTCGACACAAAACTGTTTCATCACGATTAAATGTTCCGACAATATCAAAGTAACAACCAGGTGTTGCAAGCCTTTGTAAAAGAACACACAAACCTTCTATCCCTATTGATATTTTTCCACTACATTATAAAATTATTTAAACTTCCTTATTATAATTATACCTGTAACTTTAAGGCTTGCAGTAACTTGCAAAGTTTCAGGAATGCCCATTGAGTAATATAACTTTTTAAATTCTTTTTCAAAACAAATATTTTTTTTTGAATTGAAAATCATTGAAGTTGTCAATGAAAAAAATGCTCCTTCTGTGTGAAAACTGAGGTTTTTAAGTTCACAATGTCCAACAACTTACAATAAAAATTGAACTTAATAACACATGTAGATACAAGTCGTCAATATCACTTTCTAACAAATGAAATTTTTTTTACCTATTTATTAATTACTACAATCTTTTATGAAATATTTAAAATATATTTACTTGTAAAATGTGAAATTCTTATATTTTTGTTTATTTCAGTTACTTTTTGTAAATTGCCACTAGATAACGTTATTTGTTGCTATATAGGAGGCGATGGTGTTGCTGTCTTTAACGTGCAACACTAAATTTTTTTTAGCAAGTTCTCAAGATGATAACCTAAATGAGAATGTTCCCATGAAAATTTAGTGTCTTCTTCATCATCTTTTTGAACAATTTCTCTATTCTTCGGTGGCTCCAGGTTTCTGAATACTTGCAATTTTGTCTTAATCCACCAGGACCCTGTATGCTGTGAACTGATGCTTGAAGAATGTGAATTTTTGCATGCCAAAATGCACTTTGTTTATTGAGAATCAACGAGACTTCCATTGAAAGCTACTGCTATATTGTACTCCCAAGAGTTTAAAGTTTTTGACAAAGGTCATGGATTTATTTCCCAATATTAAATAATATTCCAACTGTACAGGGGTCTGATGTCTAAAATGGGCTAAGTGAAATGTCATGGCAACTGTTTTAGCTTCACTTAAAAACAAAACATTTGTTTTACAATATTTGCTCAGAAGCTTTAGGAAATTGTTTGCAATGAGATTTATAATTCTTGCTGTGTGAGCTACAATAAGTGCAGTATTCCACTGATTCTACTCAGACTTTTTTAGTTGATGACACTAAGTTAGGATCAGGTTTTGGCATGTCATGGGTGAAAATATTGAATAGTATAGGGCTGATGGTAGTGCCTTGGGGCACCCCAATTGACAAAAGTGAGACAGTTGATAGTCTCGTTTACTTTTAGACTTTTTAACAGATCACCCTACACTAGTGAAATTAAAGTAAAAATTCAAGGTCCTAGCCCTTGTTTCCTGAGTTTGATAATCAGAAGATCTGGCTGGACTGCATCAAAAGCAGCCATTAGGTCTACAAATATTGCTGATGGATGCATTTTATTACTTGATGAATCAGTAAAAAAATTGTTGACACATAGAAGATCATCTTCTGTTGAATTACCACTTCTAAAACTGTACTGATATGGCGGAATTATATTGGATAGTTCTGTGAAATAAGTTAGCTTAGAGGCTAAGATTTGATCCATCATATGGCCAAACACAGTTGTGATAGTGATTGGTCTATTGTTAACTATGTTGGATTTACTTCCTTTGTTCTTGTACAATGGTGTTATCATGCCTGTTTTCAAGTATTTAGGGACTATGTCCAACTTTAGTATTTTAATGAAAATATTAGCCAGTATCCCTGCATAGAATTTGCTAAACTCTTTCACCCCTACTTTTTATATTTTTACATGTCCCAAAAATATGAGCTGTTGAGACTCTCAATATCAAAGGTGTTAGAATATTGTATTTCTTGTTCTTTAACACATTCTGTTGAATTATAATTTTGCAACCAAATTGGAGATTATTTTCTTTTAAAATTAAATGCAATTTATCATTAAATTTGTAAGAATAATGTACATTAAAAATTGCAAGTGCAATTTGATTTTCCTCAAGGCCTAGATGAGCACAAGTGGCAGTCACATATGGTAAAAAAAAGTTCCTTTACATAGTTAACTATTGAAATTAAATTTGACCAGTGTGAGGATGTATGGTCAATCAAAAATTCATTGGGAAACTCATAGCTTGGATTGCATCAATTAGTGGTGCTTTAATAAATTAGCTGAGAGGGAAGTAGTTAACCGGAAGCATCTGTCATTTGTCATCAGCACCAATAACTGGAACATGCTTTGACCCCTGTTTGGGCATAGTATACTTTGAACTTGGTATAATTGGTATATTTGGTTATAATTGGTTTGATCCCAATTAATGATCAATTTGTCAGGAATGCTGTGTGTTCTTACAAATTCTTGTATCTTTTGATAGTAAACTTTACTTAACTCATCAAAGTCAGGTGGAATTTTTTTGCAGCTTTAGTCACCTTTCTTTTCACAAAGCTCAGCCATCTCCAAATTGTTACAGCTGGACCTGTTGTTAAAATGTTTTCACTGGTTAGTCTGTAGTGTTCAGCATCTAAAATTTATGTAGTTTTGAAATGTTGGACAATTTTATTAAAATGTAATAATTATTATGTAGAAAAAACTTTTTTGTTTTTAAATGTAAAACTTAAAACAATACTGTATATGTAATAATTATTTTTCTGCTCTCTTAATCAAAATTTCTTTAAGTAGGAGCTTGTTTATTTCTGTGACCTTTTGTCCGAACTCATTATTGTGACTCCCCTTTGTGTATTTGGAGTGTATTGCTAGACTGGTCCACTCACCTTACCCTATTTATATAGAAAGATTTTACAACGTGCCTTCTTACTTATGTTTTCTGAGTCTGGTATTGAGGCCTATTTTAGAATTGTGCAATTGAATACACACAGGTAAAATTATAAATAAAACTGCTACCATATTCAAATTTTTATTGACACTAAAGCCCATACAATGACCCACATATCAAATAGATATTATTGAAATGAATCTTGGTTTAATAATAAAATCTCAACAAGTAGGCTATACAGCAAAACAAAAATTTAACAAACTTGATTATGAAGTGCATTTTTTAAATTTTTTACTAAATACAGTTTGGAAAATATTCTTTACTGGTACAGTTGTACTAAAAAAACTACTAACAACATTGTTTTATTTTGCTCAAATGAAACGCTTCTTAAACTTATGGCAACTGTTACAAAAATTAACATTTTAATAATAATTTTTATATCGACACTCTTTTCAAACTCAGACAACACTAGACAAAACAACACCCAAAAAACCAAACCTTGAGACAATAATGCACGATCAAACCCTCCCTTTTTTATACACTTAAATTTAAGTCAAGAGTAAAACCAATAAATAACTCTTCTTCTCATTCTTTAAAAGACAAGAGGAAAGTGAGAAAATGAATTGCACAACTCTTGCATCACTTTTTTTACAGCAAACAAAACACTTTACATTTTTAATAATCAGTTGCGGTTCGGACTCAGTCACGACAGGACTGTAATTCTTTAACAGTAGTTTTTTATTTTATAAAAAGTTGTATTGTTAAATAAATTCCATTTCTAATAAATTTCAATACCAATTAAATATCAAGTCTATGAAGTTAAATTTTAGTGGATTTTTTCGAGTTTTAATTAATTAGTCTAGTTCATTAAGTTTTTAACCGAGACACCCTACAAGACCGTCAGCAAAAATTTCCACTCTGGGAAAGCAACTGTCCATAAAAAATGCTTGCAAATTTTATACAATTCTTATATTTTGTCATTTTTCACTTTCCTTTTCTCATTAATTCTCACTTAAAAAGACAATAATTAGTTTAATAAAACTGTGCTATGATTATTATGGAGTGCTTCAATATTAATTAAAGAAATGATAAACATAACACAATTACAATTTATTACTTTACATTTTTTAAGAGTTGATTTATGTTGGTCCAACTTGAGTGCCTGTAAAAAGAAACTACTGTATTATTTTTAACTGTTATCTAATAAAAAAAATTGTTCAGCTAATGAGTTTCTAACCTCTAATGCATCTGTGGTTTTGTTCCTCATATTACAAAATCAAAATCCCCATTTATAGAAACATGCAAAATGCAACATGTTTTAACAATTATTAGAGTTACATTGCATAATTTATATTTATTCCTTTTAGCTATTTTGTGAATTTTTATTTTTAACCTTCCAAAGGCATTCTCAATTACTCTTTTAGCACTAGCTTCAAGATAATTATAATTTTTCTGCATTTTACTACAAGCAACCAAACCAAGGTATGGTTACATTAAATTTACTTGTAATAGAAATGCAGCATCTGCCAGAACTAGTAGTAGTAGAAATACATTATTGATCAATTTTTCACCTAATTTTTAATCTTTTGCTTGAAGTTTGTAAAAAAATTATACAATTGTGAGGATTTATAATTTAAAGCATTATTATTTCTTCCTGGATATCCAGCAATTTTATATAGAAATTTATAATTACTATCACACATAGCTAAAAGAACAATCCTGTAATAACTTATGTAATAATTGTAATAGTCTAAGGCACAAAGTTTTAGGTGGGGAAACAGCAATATGGGTTCCATCTAAAGTTCCAAAGCTTTGAAGAAATTCAGTTTTCCTCAAATTCATTCTATAATTCTCATTTCTTTGTGAGTTTTTGGTAAAACATTTTCAGCTTCTAAAAAGTGGTTGATAACAACTGAGCAAATTTCTTAAAAGTGTGAGTGAAATGTTGCTTTTTCCCAGTCCAACTAACTGTACAACAGTTCTTAACTCAGAAGCTGATGCAATCATAAATAAACATACTGCAACTCTTTCTTCAACCTGCACACATTTTCTATAATTTTATTTATCTTGTTTTTTAAGTTGATTTTCTACTTCAGACAAAATAAATTCAAATGTTGCTTTTCCTATACTGAAATTTGTCTTTAATAAATTATTAACAATTTGATTCAGCTACAATGTAATTTGTAATTTTATATTAAAAACTACTAACCGAAAATAATTTTTCCATTGAGCAGGAGTGAATGATGGAACAATGACCTCCCACCAATTAAAGTTTTTGGGTGGGCTCCACATTATTTCTTTCCTTTTATTAAATTATTTTTAACACTTAATACAGTGTACTATTATTAATTTTCTCAATCGCTTTTTTTGCTCCAAAACATTAGCCATAGTATAGTTTGGTTATAATTTTTGTTTAATAAAATCATTTGGGATAATTATACAAAAGCTTAATATTAAACTTAAATCTTAACTACCTATTTCCATAATTATGTTTTTTCCAGTCAATATTTTGTATGCACAGTGTCATCTCATACCACTGGTTTTTGGTGTGAACACTTTTGTTAAAACTAGAATGGAGATCATTGTATGGTGCCACTTTAATAATAGTAGCTGTTATTGATAATCCCTGTTATTGCATTATAAACATTGTGTTTTTTCAAACACTGTGTTGGATTATGCACGGTACCATTGATCATGCAAAAACAACAGAGTTAGTGGTAAAAGATGAGATAATGAACATTGAAAAATGCTATCAACTGTTTAGAAGATAATGCTTGTCGATTGATTCAAAGTATGGATGAAAAGCAAAGACTGCAGTATTTTAAATGCAGTAGATGAAGAATTTTAGCTTAACTAATGACTATTAATTAATTCAAATTCTGATCCACATCACCGCTTAGAGTGCTAGTGAAAAAAGTTATTAATTCTCAAACTCCTGTTTGTTGATACCCTACATAGTGGAAATTGAGCAACATGTGGATATTTCTTTAAAAAGTTCCCCCTTCAAGAAAAAGACCACGTTTTAATAGAATGTCAAAAGGAAGTATTAGGTAGGGAACAGTGTCCAATTTGCAATGTGTTATACATTACTGTTGCTCTTCATTCATTAGAGACAAATAAAACGTTCTGAGAGTGTATTAGCAAGGTATTAATGTTTTAGTTAGATTGGCCAGTGTCGGTGGCAGTTTATGGACAAGAGCAAGTGTGCTAAAGCTGTTACAGTTCATCATCGATTTGATCAATGGTGGTTATAATTTATAAAGATTGTGATTAATCCCATATGTTTTAAGAGTGTTGGCGCTTAACTCTGACTGATTATTGAGTTTTAAATAGTTTGATTAAAACCAAAGAAGAGTTTATTAAACTCGTTTTGAACAAAATGCCTTAGGTCTTAGTATTATCCTCTCTTTTGGTCTGGCTAAACCCTTCGAGCACAATTTAACTGATCTGCTATACTCCATCCGCCTGCTCATAGTAACCCTAGGCTACATCCTTCACCCTCTCGTATGCTACTTCCGCCTCAGCACTCGATTGGTCCACTTCTTAAAACGCTCTAAAAGCATTGATGCATTGGTCAAAGCATCAGTAGCAACTTAAAATGGCAGCTGTTATGTACGGGGTGGTGAATATATTATTTACCACAAAAATTATTCATTAAAGGGACAAGGATAGGCAATAATAAAATTAATTAAGTTTTGATTAAGATATTAAAATAAATTTAATGAAATTTGGATAATTTATCATTAATAAGAAAAAGGGCTAATCAACTTAGGTTTGCGTTGAGTTTGGGTCATATAAAATAAGTTAATTAGGGTAACGTTTTAAATAGGCCAAAAAGAAAATTATTCAGATTCCATCATTTATATTCCGCAAATCAGTTGTACTATTGACTAATATTTTAGCTGTGAACTCTTATTGTTAATTTGCATAATACGGTGAGGCCGCATTTATTGTAAACGGGATAATTTATGGTTTAAGCTAAGTTTAAATGGGGAAAATTCTTACAGGAATGCTGTTAAGAGGAATAATAAAATTAATATTAGGCATAAATCCAAAACGAGTATTTTTTTTTTAATAATTTGCGCCTTTAGGCAAATACAATAAATAAATAAATATATAAGTCAGACAAAGTTCAATCGCAAAATCAATATCGCAACAATCATCGAGCCCGCTACAACAACACCATTAATCGATTATGGTACTCCAACAAATTAGCCCGCATCAAATAAGAAACGACATGATTACATTTAAATCGGCTACACTCTCGGCATTCGATAGCCAGTACTCTAATCTCGGGGGGGGGGGGGGGCAGCATGTTCCATAACTTAGTTGTGCGATAGTGCACTGATCTGCGGACGAAAGCATTTACGCTGTCTTCCCCCCCTTTGACATAATGGGTTTGCGATTGGAGCTTTCGGGAAGGAACAATAGTCAATGGCCCCCCATTCAGACGTCTTCTGTTACATATTCACGCCAAGTAGCACTTCAGCAGAAATTGCATCGGTCTTTGGAGATCGATGGTCTCTTAGAGGGGGGTTATACTAAGAAATGGGGGTAACCGAACAAAACTTGCTATAGACGATTAACGGCGCGGTTTAACAGATCCATGTCACCACAGGAAGTCGGGTACCATGATCCAAAAGCAAAGACCAGGCAACTATAAACATAAGTTTTCATCACCTGGACCTTGCTTTCAGAATCGATAGTCCCTCGCAACAATCGAAAAGGCGCTATAAGCGAATTGAGTGACCTGCATAGGTGGGCGACGTGGTCATCAAAGCGCAGAGAGGAATCCAGGTGGACTCCCAAAATCCTACAATTAACAGAGAAGGGGACGGAGATCCCACCAATCTCAATAGATTTACCCTCGAACTGACGAACCAATGAAGGGGGTCTGAAGACCATTACCTTCATTTTGACTAAACTCATGTCCATGGCCAAGGCGGAAAACCAACCCCTGACCATTAAAAAATTCGAGACATTGGTCGTTTTTAATTCACAAAACCCCCCCCCCCAAGGAAAAACGACCACCCAAAGTGGTGTCATCGGCAAAATAATACTTGTCGCAGGCCAGGGGAAGGCCATCGACCGCCGCCGTGGCCAGAGCATAAAGTAAAGGGGCGAGGGGAGAACCCTGAGGCACACCCGAACCCACCCCCCTCACAGAACTGAACTCCCCCCCCCCCCCGTTATCGACAAAAAAAGTTCTAGAATCAAGAAATGAGGCAATCACGTCAACGGACGAGGAGGATACGCCGCAGCTAGAAAGTGTGGACAGGATGTGGGAGTGAGGGAGGGTATCAAAAGCTTTAGAAATATCCAAATAAAGCGTCCAATAACCCTCCCCCACTGCCACTGCCTCAGAAATACGCTGCTGGAGCAAGTCGATGCATCCATCAACCGACCTGCCCCAACGAAAACCAAATTGAGTAGGCAGAAGCAGCCGCTTTGATTCGACAAAAAGACGCAAATTCTGATCTAGATATTTTTCAAATAAGCGCACCTCTAAGTTAACAACAGAAATCGGCCGATAATTGTCGACATCAGTATGGCTACGGTGCCCTTAAAGATAGGCACGACGCGACCCACCTTCCACGCCTCCGGATACGACCCCGAATCTATAATGGTATTAAAACTGTTGACAATTGCCCTCAGGGCAGGAACCGGAAGCGCGTCAAAGTGGGCCCGCCTCAAACCCGAGAGACCCGCCCCAGTATCAGAGTGAAAAGAACGAATCAGTTCAGAAAGTTTAGCAATATCGACACAACACCTGTGCGAAGGGCCGAAATTTTTTCAAAATAAAGTGCAAATAACTCAGCAGAAATAGGCGCTTTCTCCCTCATGTCGCCATTAGTGATCTCGCGATAGAATTTATAAATGTAGCAATTGTCTCGCCTAAACTGCTCAATGTAATAATTCCCCTTCTTAATCTTAATCATTTGACGATACTCGTGTTGCTCTTGCTTATATTGAAGTTTGATAGTCTCGTTAGACCTGTCGCAGCACCATCTGCTCAAGGAAGCGTTTTTAATTTTTTTAGCACAAATCAACTCCTCATCAAACCATCTCTTGCCATAATGACGCGTCTTAGCCAACATCGGAGTAGCCCACTTAAAAACCATTTCGATTATCCCCCAAACATTGTCATCATTAAAACTATCAACCAGCGAGAAAATTCTCTCTCTAAATCTAGATAGAGAAGCTGCAGTCGCAACCCGGGCGAAGCCATAATCAGTCGTCTTCCGGTTGGAAACACCAAAAGCGGTGTCCAACTCCCATAAAACCCCGAGATGGTCAGAATAAAATTTAAAATGATCGACCAGCGACCAGTCCACGTCGCGCCCCACCACCCAGTCGAGGCATTTTTGGCCCCGGGTTGCGGCTGTGCTTAACAACTTAAAAGTCATTATCGCTTAAAAAACTCTTGAATTGTCTAGCTACTTTAGATTTAATATTGAGAGCGTCCACATTAATATCACCCATGGCAATAATTGGGAGACCATCGGCTTTGCGTTGTAACTCAATCGTCAGAGTGTCCACGGTGTCCACCAGGGAAGCATGGGGGGGACGGTAGTAGACAATTAGCCTGGTTTTAATTAATGATAGGTCGACCATCATAAATTCAATCTCATCATCTGAGATTGAATAGGAAACAAGCGTCGGATGTAACACTTCTTTAATAAAAACGATAAGTCCACCACCCATACGTGGGCGGTCCTTTCGAAAAAAAAACGTTATCGGGGCATTTCAACATTTTGTCCTTGACACCATCATTCAACCACGATTCACAAATGGCGAAAACGTCAATCTCCTCAGTGTATAAAATGTTTTTGATGCTGGTAATCAAGGAAAGCATGCTCCTAATGTTCCAAAATAGAAACTGCGTCAAAGTTAAGTTTGAGGGAATTTCCGGTGATCCCTTCTGAGGGCTCCGGTTGGACATCGAGCGGTCAGTGTTGTAATTCACCGCAACAGAGCAATCTAAAAAACTGGTGGTTTCTTTTCCCAGGGACGGAAGCCGATGTCACAGGGCCATATGTTAGGATTACTAACAAGAGCCTTCGACTCGGGCGCCACCTCGAGGTAGATGATAGCAGACGGAGTACCCCACCCAGTTTTAAATCGCGAACACACACAAACAACCACACCACTCTCCTCCAGATGGGCCCGGAGGACAGATTCCAGAAGCTCGACCGGATATCGCTCCACTGCAAAATGAATCTTTCTTGCCGCGGGAGGCGCTAGTGTGTGAAATGATACTGCTGAAGAACCCATGACCGCAGTTGAGGTTCGCTGTCTCTTGGCCAGAGGAGCAACTACTTCCGCTCCCGAGGAGCCCTTTCCTTCACTACGAGACGAACTGCCCGGCTTTCCTCCGCCACTAGAAGAGTCAGAAACAACAGCGAGGGAAGCCGAGCGGTTAAAGGCCCCAAGGGCACCGCCCTTTCCCGAGAGCCCCCCGCCACGCGGATTACCACGAGCACCCCGGTTGGGGCCCCCACGGTGCCAGGGAGCGCCCCTGCCTCGACGTTGACCCCCCACCTTCATCCATTCAGCTTTTCTCAAATCCGTGGCTGGAGTGTCGGTTGGCAAAGGTGAGTCAGCCAGAAGCTGCGCCATTGTTTTAGATTCTTTTCTCGAATCAGGTGAAAAAAAGATCTCGTCGTTGTCGTCGTATTCATCGTCATCCATATTCTCTGTTTCAAAATTTACAGGTCGATGAACTCCACCAATTTCAAAGTTTAGTTCGTTAAATAATGAGCCACCAATTACACTCTGACCTGTATTAATGCGTTTACGTTTCGGACCCAGCTCATCTGCATATTCTTGATCCAAGGTCATATTTAAATTTGGCACTTGAAGGAGTCTATCTAAATTTTTGTTAATTTCAATTTTACCGGATGCAACTCTGAGCATTGAATCGCCGAAATCAGTGCTAAGCTTAGAAATAATACTGGAGAAGCCAGGATTGTAATTAAGTATGGGTCTTAATTAGCTTATACTATTATACTCACAACAGCCAGACAGCAATAAACTTCATTGTAGAAATGCCAGGATTCAAATATAAGATAACGGCAGGTGAATTTATTTAATTTGTTAAATAAATTTTAATTGGTTAAACGTAGCACAAATTGAGAAATTACAAAATTTAGTTATTGGTATGTAAAATACATAAACACGGTAGAATACCAATAACAGTCAAAAGTTGGTTAAAATAATTAAATAAAATTAATTCATGAACACTAACATTTAAACTATAGCAAGGGCTAGGCAAAATAATTTATAAGTTAAATAGGCTTATGGGTGACTATAAAACATAGGGTCGTCTATACGAGGCTATGTTAACTTGGATTCAGTGAAACATATATTGGGGATATGAGACAGTAGAAAACAAGTTCAGCTCACACACTTGTATGAGCAGACAAGGCAAGTCAAGAGTAAAATCTGAAGTGTTGAGAACTGAAAATTGGTCCTCTATTTATACTCATATCTGAACATTGATTCTGATCTTGAGAAATCAGGTTCTTATCTTGGGTCCATCAGTGGATATCAAGATGGACTGGCTACCAGATTGAGAAACAGTGGAAAGTTTTCATGAGTCATCATGATGGGAAAGATAATTAAAAGTTAAATAAAATAATCTTCCCTTAATAAAATACATAAAATAACATAGTAGAGCATTCCTACACCAATAAAATAATATAAAATACTAGCAGTACCCGGCCCCGCGTTGCTGTGGCATTAGGTAGTTATTAAAAGGATTTAAAAATTAAATTAAGTAAAAGGAATATTACAGAAAAATAAGTTTTAACAACAAAAAAGTTTTATTTTAAAGCTAGAGGATTAACAATATTTTTTGTTTGTCCATTTTCTGCATAAACAAAAAGGTCAGTTGGTTTTCCAACTCTGGAGCAAGCTACATATAATTGCCCATGAGAAAAGCAGTCATTTTCCAAATTTAAACCGCAGACTTGTAGAGATTGACCTTGTGCTTTATTGATGGTCATAGCAAAGGCTAATCGTATTGGAAATTGTAGGCGTTTGAATTCAAATGGCATATCATTTGGTATTAGTGGTATTCTTGGTATTAGAACATCTTCACC
>JAQGAZ010002996.1:0-13928 GCA_034692225.1 Polydesmus complanatus
ATAAATATTTAAAAAAAATCGATTTTCCTTAAAAATTGACATAGTTATTAATTTTTTAAAACTATACTTTATCTTTATGAACACTAGAAATGAAGTTTAATCCTTATTCCTCAAAAGATATTGAATTCAATGAGTAATAAACATTAAGGTGAGCAGTTTTTCCACTACATCTTATATTCACAACAATATAATGTCCAGAATTCTCTGCAGCATAATTTACGTTGATTAAATATATCTGTACAAATTGACCATTGGTGGAGAAGCTATGAGGGTAATATGGCAATGAATTAAAAAATCCATCAATGCTTGCCAAACCATTTATTTTTGAGAAACGTTTTTTTAAAAGGTATTGTGCTGCATTAATCACTTCTGGTGATAAATAATAACCTTTCTTTTTAATTGCTAGTTTGTGATTTGCTGTTAGAATTAAAGGAAGTTTTATCCACACAGGGTCTAAACTTTGAGCTGCATTAAATAATTTTATTTCTTCAGCTTCAGTCTTTTGTACAGGTGTGGCAAAAATGGATTTCCTATTTTGTTTATCATTTTGAGGAGTCCCATCTCCCAAAGCAGACTAATGGTTTTCACACTCACCAACCTTTTTTTTCCTTAAGTAAGGTTTACATTGTTTTCTTTTCTTGCTAATTGCAGTTAAAGTGGATTCCTTTGGTCTTCCTTTTACTTTTAAAACCAGTGGTTCCTTTATATTGTCAGTTATAGTCTTCCATTTACTTTCATCTATTTTTGCAGGATTACTTGATGATTTGGATTCTTTGTTTAACTTTGTCTCCCACTTTAAGATCCTCATCATGCAAAACATGGTCACTTTTACAAGGAATCTCTTCAGTTTGATCTACTTGCAAATCTTCATTTGTTGTAAGAATGTCATTGATGGCAGAATTTTCACACTGAGCCACATCTTCTGTTTCTTAATATGTGGATGTTGTTCCATGGCTGTTTTCAGTTCCCCTGTGACCATCTTCATTTCCTTTAAAGTTACCAGTTTTCAGAATGGTCTTCCATAAATTCAGTTTAGTTATTTCCAACTGTTATTTATACATGTTTATTTTTCGCCCAATGCTTGCATTAGTGAGATTAACATGGCATGCGACATTCCAGATGAAGCTACAACATCACACAATTTTATTAAGTGTACTATTAAGTGACTACTATTCCATCTGACTCTAAGGTGCAGTTTGTAGTACAGATGTTTTTTTCTCTTGAGCAAGGTTTTTGAAATTGAGATAAGTTTTCAATGGGGGCATCCAGCCATTAATTTATTTGCTAAATAGTGATCTGGAAAAGAATTTACAGTATATCAAAAACTGTTTCCATTAAAAGTTGGTGAATGGAGAAAATATGAAAGCACATAATTCTTCTAGTCTGAAATATTGCAACAAGTGAATAAATGTTCATGCACAATGTGGGATTGCCTTTTAGGATGGCTAACAACAAAATCAGTGTCTTGTGTAGTAACTACAGCTTCAGAAAGCAATCCAAGTTGTTCAATAATTGCTTGGGCACACTCCGGTGTAAGCAATGCTCTGATTTTTCCAAATAGGCCATATTGGTCATTGTCTCCATAAAAAAATGTGATTTTATTTTAAAATTAAATATGAAATAATTATGATTCAAGGACATATACTTGAATAGGAAGATGCAAAGGTGCATTACATTTGCACAAATCCTTGATTTTATGATTTAATGATTCAAGTCTGTTATTTGTTGTCACCTAAATTGAAATGTCTTATACGATGGCAAGTTACCCACATTTCTTTAATTTTGTTCCAATGTTTTTCAAATTAATAAAGTAGCCTACTTTACATTTAAGTATTTGAAGATCTGCACACATCTTTTTCCATGTAAAATGACTTTCTGTCAAATTGTATGCTAACTGTTGTGCATAATATTTTTAAAAGTCATCAATTTTTTTGGTAATTGCAAAGGTAGAATTTTTGTTTTCATAGCCTTAAAACATAGAAAAGGCAAATTTCAGTAATTGCATTTGGGAATGCCTCGGTAATACATTTCAATTCTACAAAATCTTTATTTATCATGAAAGTTTCAATCTTTGGCTAATTGCTGTTATAGTCTTTAAAGGTTTGTAATACTTGCAAAATGCATTCTGTAGTTTCAATAACTACTAAACACCAAGCTACAACCTTACTAACATTATTTCCATCTACACTTATGAAAATGTATAAAGGCATCTGACAATGATTTAAAGAATAAATTGCATTTATTAAAATATGTTCAGGATATTGTGCGAAATCCCTAAGCATTTGACTTGGTTGCCAATAACAAAAATGTAGCACAGGAGTAGCTTTTGGATCACTAGGTTCTTCAACTTCAATTTTTTTGGCCATTTCTGTATCCTCTTTTTTTGTAGCATACAATTCAGTTAACAAAAGCTGTGCAGAATTATAATTGGTATTTAATGAAGACATTTTTTTAAAGATTCTAAATAACTTTTGCTGTATCATAGCAAGGACTATTCATATACTGGACTGGTCGCTAGGTAAAATTTTGATGCTCTATAGTCGTCCTCCTGGAAAGCGCCATCTAGTGGCAAACACCTGCTAGGTTCGACTTCATATTTTGAAAAGTGTGCATTTCAAGTATTTTAAGTTGTGGTTTTGGTACTTTTTTTTACTTAAAATGAATCAGAGATAAATTAATAGAAACCAAGACCGGCTCCATCTCATTGGGTACTTCTGGAGACTGCGTAGGCTACTTCATTTCTAAAAGTGAGTGTGCTTTTAAGGACTACAGGTAGAATAGTTTTTAAAATTATGTAAATAATGCTGTGTCACAAATTACAAACTGTTGTGCTTGTGCAAATGCCACAAAATGAGTTTTATTTAGTTTAGTAATGTGGTAATGAGATGTCTTTAAGGTTATCATTTTGCATTTTTACATTAAATATTTTATCTTAGCATGTTATACATCTTAATTTCTTTCATGTTGTAATGAGTTTGCATCATGGTGAAAAATTTTGCTTCAACACTGATTCATTTTTACTAGCAAGTCTTTTATGCCTTCAAAAGAATTATCACATCCATGATGTCATATTCATCTCTTCTTTACCAAATACTATTATCTTAAAACATCCCTGTCTGCGGGTCTACAATTAGGCTTTTTTGGGCAATGCTGTGGTGTATGTAAAAATAGCTTTCACTCTTATTAAGTGCTATAACAGACCCCTGCAAATCTATAGCCTTTAAGAAATGCTCTTGTAAAAGTGAAACTTTATTTATTACTGTTGCACATCATCAAAATAACTTGTGTTGCTGCATGTTTGGTTCATGGTCAATGATTCAACTAACAAGGCAAAAATAAAAACTTGTACTTATTAAGTTAAATGGCAGTGTTAAATAAGTGGATGTACCTGTAACTGTGAAATGAGCTTCTTGAGAACTTGACATTTCAGCTACACTGAGTGCCACCACATGTTTGCGAACAAGGGTGCACCGTGGATTAGAGAGCATTCGTTACTAGAGTTAAAATTTCAAAAGTATACTGAGACATTGAGAATAAATAATCACCAATTACAGCATTTTAATTGGTGAAACCATAAATGGGCTTCAAAGTAGATTAAAGGTGTACCTGATATCTACTTGCATTTCTTGGAATAGGATCTGGGTGTTCCTTTGTTGGTCCATTGCCACCAGAAAAGTGCAGGTAACAAATATACATATGTTATAACGATTCTGCTGTTTCCAGATGGCGATCCCCTCAGCCACATGCATGCATTCATTTCTCACTGCATATTGCATCCTTTTTTTTCCAGGAAAGTGATAAAAGGTTACACCTTTTACAGGGCATCTGGTATCACTTTTGCAATCTCCATATGAGCAGTGCTTAACCATTCTGAAAAAAAAAAAAACAGTGCAATCAAAACTAAAGTTTAAAAGTACAACATTCATTAATTTGTAAAATAAGCTTTAAGTGGTAAAACAAATTAACTTATAAAAAAACTTTTTTAGTTTTAGTTTACTACATATATTACTAAACTTTTCCATTAAATCGCATCCCTTTCCTAACATTTTTAGTATCTAAACAGCTTTTTTACCACACTGGATAATGATTCACTACCATTTATTATTAAAGGCGTGCGCTGCAATAATCCATCGATTGGTGCAAAAAGAAGGTTGATCCAAGTAGTAGTTGATAAAATTTGCCCATAGGTAGAGCTGTCCACATTAGCTCACAATTGGAGCTGACTCGTTATTGCCCCCAAAAATGAGTCAACCTCCTGGAGCTGCCTCCTCATCCCCATTCAAATATGGTGACTTTTATATGCCAGGCAGCAATAAGGAAGTAGCTCCAATTTTTAAACTGTTGCCCAGCCTAAAATAAAATTTTTTTTTTATAAAAATCTTGCAGAATTATTAGTTCATTAGTTCATGTCAAATTTTGGGAAGCCTGTGGTTTTCAATCAGCTTTACTTTTTTAATATTACTATACGCCCTCTTTTTCAGTTCTACTACAATATTCAAATGTCCAAGCTCTGCGTCTATTATTTCGTTTTTCACTCCATTTCCTATTTCGAAGACCCACCTAACAAATTTCCGCACCACCACATCTAAACCTTCACCCCCTTTTTCATCCCATCCCCAAATTTCCGCACCATAGCTGAGAACTGACTTGACCATACTATTAAACATTTTCTTCATAATGTACCAATCTTGCACGCCTAGTCTGGCCCCTAAGGCCCAAACACTTCCTGCTGCTTTTATTCTTTTTTTTTTTTTATTTTTTCGCCTGTTTTACGGTTATTGACACCACTAGTGAACCAAACTTCTAAATATTTAAACGCATTCACCACTTCTATGCGTTCTTTTCACCACCACCATTTTTCCAGATTACTAAGCCTCCCCCCTCTTCTCTACACTATATTTTTTGATTTACTAAGGTTCAGTTCCATTTCATTTATTACATTCCATTTCCATGCCACCCCAATGAGTACCTGCAGCCAAAATGGGTTATCCGAGATTACCACTATGTCGTCCGCAAAGGCAAGACATTGGATCCATTTGCCTCCAAATTTAACTCCCCTCTTTCCACATTCAGTTCCTCTAGAAGATCATTTATATAGATAATAAATAATACCGGACTAAGAATACAACCTTGTTTTACACCTTTTTTAGTCCAGAATTGCACTTTACCTTTCTCATTTTGCACAGTGAAACTAGTTTCCTTATACATTACCTCCATTAATCTCACCAATTTATCCGAAATACCCCTAAGCCTTAGTTTTCTCCACAGTTTTGTCTGCGCACGCATAATTTTCACAAAAACCTGCCTGTTCTTCACAAATAAAGTTCAAATTATCCATTTCTAACATTAACCTTCTGTACAAGATTTTAGTCCAAATTTTATATAGGCAAGATGATATCGCAATTCCCCTATAATTCTTTACCTCCTCTCTATTACCCCCCTTCCCCACCGGAACCAGTTTGGCATTGCACCAATTTTTACAGAATTGTTCGGAAAGCCATAATTTCTTACACAACTCAACCATCTCCAATTTACCCGTTTGACTTAGAAATTTCAGTGCCTCATTTTCAATTCTGTCCAGTCCGCATGCTTTTTAAGCTTTTAATTCAGATAAAGCCATTTCAATTTCCTCGAGTGTTGGTAAGTCCTGAACTATCTCGCCTCCTGAATCCCTATCTCTCATCACCTCATTACTTATTTCATGCTCCAGCTCATCTGTTCCCCCAAAACTTCTTTGAAATGATTCTTCCATTCTTCGCGGGAAATATTTTTACTTGTCGATTTACCCTTGTTTCTTGTCCTCACCGCAAATTTTATAATATCTCAGTAGCCTTTCCCGCCTTTATTTTTCGCCAGTTATTTATTAATTTTATTAACATAATTCCACTTTTTTATAGTTGCTGTTGCTCTCAAACTTTTCCTCCTTCTACTTAAAATGTTTGTCATTCGTCTTCCCCCTCTATATTTCCATCTATTCAGAAATTTAATTAAATTCTTTTTCTCCTCTTCACGTTCTTCGTCCCACCATGGTTCTTTGGCAATATTCGGGCTAACATTAAAATCCACCACCTTCCTCGCTTCTTTGACCTTTTGTATAAAGTTTTTTAGCTTCTTATCAACATCACCATCCGTAGCCTCTTTTTGTCCACCTAATTGTGACCATTGTTCTTTATAAGCGTCCTTATTTCCTTTATTCCAGCATCTCTTCTTACGCATTAATCTTCTTTTCATCTTTTATTTACTTCTATTTTAACCCAAACCACCATATGATCCGACCTAATCCGTGCTGCAATACCATTATTACTTATTTTTTCTGTTACAAATTCATTTTCTATAGCAAAATCTATTACTGACGCCCCCCCAAAGGTTAAGCTACCTACCTCATCTCCTTGAGTTCTTCCATTTATTACATTCACGTTGTTATTTTCACACCATCGAGCTAGTTCTTTTCCATCAGCATTTATTGTTTTATCAAATGAGAGCCTTTGGCTATTATGCTCTCCAATATATTTCCGTCCCGCTCTCAATTCCCCTATATGAGCGTTAAAATCTCCTATAATCAAAACTACTTCCATATCCATCATTGCTTCGTCTAGAAAAACCTTTAATTCTGTCAGGAGCGCTGTGATATTATTTTGTACATATATTCCGAATATATTCCATATCTGGGAATCAATTTCAAATACTAACTTAACCCCACCAAGCTATAAGGTGCCTGTTGCCCCCAATCACGATCTCCAGAAACCCAGGACTCCTCCTCTCGCTCTTCCTTTCGCATGATGTTTTAGCGCCGGGGAAGAAACCATCTCCCACCCATCCGGAGTTTTTAATTTACCAATCTCTGCCATCTGTAGCCATGTTTCACTTAAGAAGAAAACATCGTAGTTATTGTCCTCAATAAATCTCCAGAATTCCCTCCGTTTACCTACAGCAAAACCTGCTATGTTCCACGCTCCGACTTTAATATCAAAATTATCTTTCCAATCACCCTCTCCAAACAAAGGTATGCAACCAGAAATGTAATGTTCAGTATTTTTTATTGTATCTGTTAAAATCGCAGAATGTCGTTGATCATTATCCTTAAAAAACAAGTTATTACATGCACTGAAGTTATCATTAGGTATCAGTCCTCTAAAACCTCATGCTGCGTGTGACTGCTTTTATCATTCAAAGATTTTTCATTCATATCCCCCTTAAAAATTCCACTCTGTGATAATATATCTTTACTCAAAATATAACCATTGTTACCATATCCCGCCACTACTATAGCCTCCTCCCTTCCATGCAACACATTATCCTCACTTGTAAAGCCAAAATTTCCAACCGCATCATTAGTTAAGTGCCCAGATTCATCAAAGAAAAAACAAAAATACATACCCAAACCGAAAAAAAGCAAAAGATTAGTGCGTTCACATATACATAAGCGTTTACAGCATGCAATCCAATTAGCGCAAAAAACATCTAGATCAGCCTTAAGATTAACATTCACATAATTTTCAAAATTAACCGAAACATTATCATATACATTATGTACACTTACGGACTCAATCCTCACTACCTGAACCTTTTTAACTTCACCTCTACCTTGAGTCCTTCTTAGTTTTTTCCTTGGTCCTTTCCAGAACTATTGCCGTCCTTCTCTCGATCTTGCCTTAAGTTATTTGCGCCATTCACGGCTCCAGATGACCTTTCTTTTTCGACCATTCGCGGTCGCCTAGACCTGAAACCGCCTTCTTGAGACCATCCTTGACCATTCTCACCAGACCTGGGATTCACCCCTACTGCCTCTCTCCTGTTGGGTATGGGCCAATTTGCCGCCACATTACCAGACTCCCTTCTCTGCATCCTGCTTTCCTGCCCTCTCACCTCGCTTGAGTATCTGGCCATTCCATTTCCTTCTGGATTACCTAAAGAAGAATTAGTATCTACTCGAACTGCCCTTGCATCCACCAAATCAACCCTTGAACTGTAACCCTTAAATTATCCCGTTGTTGGCTTTTATCAATTCTTTGCCAGCCTCTAGTCTCTTGCGACTGCTGCTCGTAGTCATTTCTCCAGTTTTCCCTCTCAATACTACCTTTATATCCATAATCACGCTGGTGTCAATCCTTGGTGATATTTCTACGTGAGTTTGCCTGCAAAAAATTATCATTATAATTCCAGAAGCTCTCGTCTCATTGCGAAGCTCCCATATTCCTATCTCTATAAGTTCCTCTGTAGTTGTCATAACCTGGGTCCTCAGCATATCGATTATAGTTATAATCATTATTGTCATAGTTATATGAATTACTGTAGTTATCATCTCCATAATATTCAATTTTCCCTCCATTTGGTCCATCTTCATAATATCGTTGTTTAGGTCGAGCCCCCTGCAGTACTGCATAGTTTTCTCCCTGACCACTAGGCTGCCGATTCCTATCCACGTAGTTGGCACTTCTACCTGCAGTATCCTCGCCCCTTGCCTCAGCGTTTTGACTTATTTCCATTTCGATTTCATTCGCTTTGGTCATTGTTATTATTAAGAAAACCTCCAATTCTTTCCTGACGCCTTCAGGCTCTGGTCGCATCTGTGACATCGTTTTTGATGAACACTCTTTGAAATTGATTGTGATGCTGCAGTCCACTTTTCACCCTAAAAAATTAGTCCTTCGTTTCTACGTCTATAAACTACTATGATCAGTCTGTTCCATTTTTCACTCTTACCCACTCTCATGATTTTGTACGCCATGAGTTCGATAGAGAAACATTGCCAAAACATATCTCACACCTTGTTGTAGGTATCTTCATCCGATTCTTCACCAACCTCATCTAAAAACCTTATTACAAAATTACATCTCCTCGCGTCATTAATAGTACGTTCTACTTCATCCTTAACTATTCGTAGCTCCTCACTGAGCAATTCACATTGCTTTTTAACCTTTTTGAATGTTTCTTCACCTCTTTCCTGTTTTTCTCAAAGCATTTTAATCTCACTCTGGGGCAAGTTTTTGTCCTTAACTGATTCAGATTTCCCTGCTTGATATTCCATCCTTACATCTCGGACATGTTTACGCATACTTTCCATGCTTTTTATAACCATTTGCGTCAGAACTTTCAATTCCATACTTATTATTTCCACGAGTAAGTCTTTTCCTTCTGTATTACCCGCTGGTGCTTCCCTTGTATCCATTTCTACGACACTCTTATCTAAATTAAATTGATCTATTAAAGCATTCTTTACTTTATTGATTTCATTCACATCATCACCTTTAGCCCACGAGGAATCAAGAAGTTTACTAATTGGCGTACCATGCGGTTCTGACTCTTTTCCTTTGTTGCCATTTTGGTTAACATTGCCCATTGTACCCCCCCCCCCTTCTTTGCCTTCATTTTCTTTAGCCTGAAGCGCCATATTCTGTAGTCGTATTTCTGATCCCACTAACTCTTGCGAGCTATCTTGAGACTTGTTTATTTCTGATTCATCAGTACCTCTATCTCCCACACCTTCCCCCCTAAGATCTTCATTATTTATTTCATCCATTTCACTTTCCCCTTCACTCAAATCTTCGTCAATGTGATTCTGCAAATCGATGCTACGTCTTTCTTCCATAAATTTGACTCTTTGGTCAATCTTGTAATTCTCTTGACGGTGAAAATTCCGCTCTTTTTTTACCTGAATTTATTACAGAGGATTGAATTTTATTGTTATCCTTACTAAAGAACTTATCAATTTTTTGTAGCAATTCTTTGCCCACAAATTTACCAGACATACTTTTAAGCTCCGCCCCCACATTATCTGAAGACAAAGGCTTTATAAGCGAAAAAATCAAATACTCACAAACTTCAAAATTCCACCAAAAAACCTCCTTAATGTCTCAAAATGACCACCAGATATTCCCACGCACGAAAAAATATCTCCAAATCAATCACCTTATAGTATAAGAAACGCACACGCTACTGAGGACAAACCGTTGACTCAAACGCCACCTAGTGATTTTTAAATTTTATATTCAATTTAAATTCAAGTTAATAAGAAATGCCTCCTAGTAAATAGCTATGATGAGTCTTCGGGTACCTTCAAATATCAACCATAAATATCTGAAAAATCAAATTAAACACAAATACAGTGGAACTTCAATATTTGTCCACCCCAATATTTGTCAGATCCAATATTCATCAGATCCAATATTTGTCAGATCCAATATTCATCCTGTTTTTTCGGTAAAATTCTGATCCAAAATTAGTCATATGATTCGATATTCGTCCTGTTTTTTGGTGAAATTTTCAAAAAAATTCAAAAAAACAGGACAAAACTAACAAAATTGGGTAACTTCTTTAAAAACCGAGTACTGTACTTGTGAAATTAAAAAAAAATTGTTTGGACATTATGACAAGCAAATCTCTGTCATAATGATAAAGCCGATCGCCACTAGGTGGCGCATGGTGAAGGTTTCTCTCTCAGTATGGCTCAGTATTTTTCGAGATTTTTATTTGGTATAAGTGTTCCGCGGAATGTTTGCGACATAAATGGGCAGTTTTGGTACCTGGATTGAAAAATGGCCGAGGATAACATTTGCTGAGGGTTAAGTTTTCTTGTGGCGTCTCTTGTTAACGGTCATACGGGAGGCGTGGCTACTACGATGACGGAGAGACAAGGAAGAAAACATGGAGGGGAATACCAGTGGTTAACGGATGAATAGTGGAAAAGAAGGACGCTGGCGGAAAATTAAGGAAAAGTGCTGATACGATGTTGCTGAGGTGAATACAAGGTAAAGTGCCAAGAAGACAAAAGAGTTGGTGGGAAAAAGGGCCGAGAAGAAGACGAAGCATTAGTGGGAAAGTACCAAGAAGAAGACGAAAAGTTGGCGGGAAAAGTGCCAAGAAGAAGATGAAAAGTTGGCGGGAAAAGTACCGAGAAGAAAACGAAAAATTGGCGGGAAAAGTGCGGAGAAGAAGAGGAACAGTTGGTGGGAAAAGTGCTGAGAAGACGGTTGGGATCAGAGGGAACTGGCAGAAGGCAAAGAAATGAGAATTGTTAAAGAAACGTTAATCGTAATAATTGTAAATGGTAATTTAAAGTGTGCTTTTAAATGGAACGTTAAAGTGTACATGTAAATAGTAATGTTAAAGTGTACTTGTAAATGGTAATGTTAAAGTGTACTTGTAAATGTATTGGTAATTTGTTTTATGTAAGTCATGCTGAGAGCGAAACGGTTTTGTAATAGGTTAAGACTTCTTTATTCTGTGTCACATGTTTTCTGTATCTTGAATAAAAATTGAATTGAATTGATAAAGCCATATTAGGTAATTAGTATGCCAGGTAATTAAAATGTATTTTCATTGATTTTTGATATCGATTTTTGAAAAATATATTTTTTCTTAAAGGTTACATACAAAATTAAGGGCTGAGAACGGATTCAACCGTTTTCAATGCTTTCCTATGGGAAATATTGATCCAATATTCGTCTGTTCCAATATTTGTCCTCTCATCTGGAACAAATTAATGACGAATATTAGAATTTTACTGTACTACTATTTTAAAACCCAACAGTTATTTTACTTGTCTGCAACTACAAAGATACCGCTAAAATTGAAGTAACAGCTAAATACAAAGAAATTATTCAATTAAAAATGTATATCAATAATATTACAATTAGTTGCCTTAAAATTTTTTTTTATAAAAGTAGGTAAAAGAAAAGCCTGAGTCTCAAGTCAATTTTCATCCATAAATTAATGAAAAAAAGTATGCAAATGTGAGTGTAAATAAATGAAAGAATTTCTAATATGATAAAAACTTTTAATTTCTATTAGTAATTTAAGTACTAATAGAAATAGTAAGTAAGTTAAATATGAAGCCCAACCTTAGTACATTTTCCCGCCGCTTGGCGTTTTTTGTGGGTAAAATTTCGGGCCACGACTTTAACATGCAGTGCCGATACAGTAGCATGTCCAGCATTTGAATAGTCCTTGATTATAGCAATTAGATTCAGTTATAATTTTAAATAATGTTTTTTTTTTCATATTTCCATCTAAAGACATATAATCTTAGATATCGCAAATAAACTCTTAATTAATTACATTCAATTTCCGCAATTGGCTAAAACTAATTTATTTAATTTCATGCATCGTGAAAGTTTAATTTATTTAGTTTTAAGGACACGCGTCCTGTGCTGATACGTTCGCTTATTATTTACATACTTTTTGCATAAACTTAATTTAAATGAGAGGTCGCAAACTCACCAATCTCGCTACATCCCCCCTCGAGCTAGTGCAGCAGCAAAAAAAAAATGAGAGATGGGGATGAGCAATCATTTCACCATCTTAGGGTCCTCCTTCCTCATTGATCACCGTGACGGTCCTCGACTCACTGTAGGGGAATCCGAAGCTGAGGCTACCAAAGAAGGCTGAAGTTTCTTCAGGGTCTTGTCTTTGGTTGCTTTTGATGTACCTTGGTCCTCTTTCCGCGGAATTTCCAGTTTTTGTTTCAGGGACTTAGCCCATTCCACACGTTGTTCCGGGGTAAGTTTGTTCCACCATTTCTCCATGTCATGTATGTTGTCAACTCCTGGGAACAGTGCTTCAGCAACTTGACTTTGTGATTGCTGTTGTTTCGCCAAATGTCGCCAGTCCATTTCCTGCTTGCGCTGTGGTCTGGCTAAGTGGGCGAGATCATCATCTTCCTCGATGTCTTCCATTGCTGACATTTTTGAAGTCCTCGATGGACATTCAAAACTTGAGGTTGCACTTTTCTTGCGCTTTCCTAAAGAGAGTTTCAAAAGCTTTGGCTTACTACAAGAACACAAACAAGATGAACTCAACAACACTGATTGCAAAGGATGTGATGGTTGCGATTGTCGAGTGGTTTCGATTACCAATCGCAAATTGGCACTTTTCATAGGTTGACTTTCGGAAGTCTGATGCTGTTTGGGCTGTTTCACTACAGAGCTGAGCTGTGGTGAAAGTCCGCGAGGTCTTCGGTTACCTTTTCCTGTGGTGGTGACTCAAATAGGTTTCACACCGATTCGAAGGTATGCATCAAAGTAGGAGAATCAGTGCTCACAGTAATTTGAATATTATCCGCGATTGCAGATACTGAATGCTTAGTCGCGATCTCAAAGGCAGTGGCAGCTACGGTAAAAGTAGTAGTGGTCGCCAACTGAACTGACGCAAATACCGTGTCGATAGTAGATTTTAGGCTTGTAGAGATTGCTGGTCGACAATTGTCAGATTGGCGATCTTTTTCCTACTCGATGTAGCGATGATTTTAGCAGCAATTGTACCTTCCACTTCTGTGGGTTTGGTGATCTCTGGTGTGCAGGATGACGCGGCGGAAGCATTTTAATATTGATTCCCCACATTAACTAAGACTAATTTTACACTAACCAAATAAATAGTGCTCCGACTTTAGTCAGAGACTATACTCACATGTCAGGAGCAATAATTGGATGAAGCAAGAGAAACGGATTAACCAATCCGTCCAGCGAGAAATCTGATGCCCGAATTGAACACGAGATTAGTGTATAGAAAACAATATATTTTATTCTACTTTTGAATAAAATATCAAAATAAACGATCACAAATTTAAAGGAGAGTGAAACTCTTTCACCTCCAGCGCGTACGGAATTTGAAACAGAAGTTAACAATTTGAACCCACAAATTGAAGTGACAAAATCGAGATCAACAGGTTACAAGTAAGGTCCCGCTTGACCTCTCAAAAGAGCACAAACAAAACAGCTTAATTAATGATGTCACAATTAATTAGAGGTGACATCTATTAATTAATTAACTAATTAATAAGGAAAAACAAAGAAAGGGAGGGAAAATACAAAATAGAATGATCCAATTTAAGGCAAATTTTCTACACACTCCCCCAATTTACCTTAAAACCCCGAAACATTAAATTAAACAAACACTTTTTGCAATAATAGTTTCAGTCTTCCCTCGCTTAA
>JAQGAZ010002997.1:0-13916 GCA_034692225.1 Polydesmus complanatus
TGTGGTTTTTGAGAAAAATAATGCAGTATTTTCGCCTGAAAACTCGTTAATTTTTGTAGTTTTTTTTTTTTTTTCGTGTTTAGTTGGCGCGTAACATGCAGTAATTACAATCTCTTCTCGTATAACAAGTGAATAATTAACGCGATTGAGGAATTAGACACTATTTTTCATCGAAAAATATCCAAACAGATTCATATTTCATTTCAAAAATCTTCAGATAAACACAGCGCAAACTTTAACAAAAATAATTATTATTTTAATTAATAGAAGTACGTACTCGTATCAAGTAGATTAATCATCTAACTCGAAACAATAATTTTTATAATATTTATTTTTTGTGTGTGTTTCCTAGAATTTTTTCAAATGTTATTTTTTCAGGAACATAATACTCGTACCGGTATTTAGCGCGGTGTACGAGACTCAAATGCATTATTCCAATAAATTACATTTACATTTTTAGAAAATATAATTAATTTATGACGTTGAGTGCTATTGTGCTAAACTTAATTATCGTTCATTTATATTTGCAGATTTTTACGAAAAATTAACGTACTTAAAAGTTAGACTTTATTGGCATATTTTGTTAACCTCGATAAATTTAGATTTAAAAAAAAAAGGTTTTTATTATGATGCCTATAGTTTAAAAAAAAATTTAAAATCAAAGGAAAATTTGCAAAAGGGAAATACAGTACATGTACATAAAATTTCTACTGTATGCAAATGATAAAGGACAAAATCAATCAAATTATTACGAGTACCATAGAACTCGCACAATTGGATAACCGAGTTGAGTGTCAATTTGCACAAATTCGGCAAGCGTAAAAATATAAATAAAAAAATCATATAAATTACCGGTAAAGAAAATAATTTGGGTACATGGAAAAATGAGTACATGTATACTGTATTAAAAAAAGAACTGCATTCGAAACTCGCACAAATGCAGGGCTTTTGGTAGTACAGTACTATATTATGAATAGAAAATTCTAACTGCAAATTTGTTGAGGTTAGCGGTTACTATTTTAGCGAGACTTAAATATTTTATTAATATCTGTATTATTCTTTACTTTTGTCACGTTTTGAGCGACATATTTTCTGCGCTTATTCCGCGTAATTTGGTAGCAGCTGCTAGGACAACATTAGTTGGGAAGTAGTAGTCTGGTAAAGGATAAGACAATGCCGAATTTGTGAGTAGAAATAGTAGATACAAAAAAAAAATATACAAGTAATATTAATGCCGACGAGGATAAGTCGACGTTAGAAACGCTACGTTGGGTTCGCAGAACAAGATAGCAATAAGGATAATAATTGGCAGATGAAAAATGCTTTATCATCTCGCGTAATTGCGTTTGCAGTATTTAATGAGCCGTTAATTAGTCAAATCAGTTCTTTATCCTCATTATTTTCTATCTCTCGGAACCCGGCTGGAGTTTTTACTAAAAGAAAAACTTTTTGGCTGTAGTATTGTGCGAGCGATTTGCGAACGAGATAATTGAGTATATAACGGGGGCAGGTTGTTGTTCATTTATTTCCATCTTTTTTCTCTTTTTTTTCTTAGTGGTCAAGCAGTATTACGAAGTCCACGTGTACGACGAGTTCGTAATCAACGGAAACACAGCTGTGATTAAGTGCCATATCCCCAGTTTTGTCCGAGATTACGTGACGGTTACCGCGTGGATCAAAGAAGGTTCGGAGCAGCTAGTCATTCAAAACGGTAAGCCTAACTCATCTATTCGATCTCTCTCTCTTTTTTTTTTTGTTGTTGTTGTTGTTTCTCCCCCCTCTATTCACGACTTAATAGCGCCCATTTCATTGGCGAAACGCCGGAAATCGTCGTCACCGCTTTATATACTACGGACGACAATTACGGAAGCGCAGTTAGTCAAAATTGCAGGTGAAACGTGGAAAACGTAACCAAAAAAAAAAAGGAACTAGGCGAGCACTTTAGACGCCGTTTTAGGGTAAAAGATAACAATGTTGACTTAATAAAATAAACAATATAAGGTGTATTTAGTGTGATAATGTGAGTTAAAAAAAAATTAAGGCAGAAAGGAAGATCTAATTTAGGAAAGTAAATTAAAATGTTCTTTATTACGGTAATAAAATATTTATTTTGTAAACAACTTTTTTAAAACTAAAAGTGTGTTTTAAGAAGAATCCGAAGCTGTAATAGACTGCTGGCTTCTTATTAACATTTAACTATATTGTACAGATAATAATGATGTTCGGTAGTTGATCAAAACTTCATTAAGGACCTCTAATGAAAAATAATTATTATTATATAGTCTAGGGCCTATATATATATATTTTTTTTTAATTTGAAATTTTGCGATTAATTGGTTATTGTACTCAAGATTTGAAGAGAATATCGCTTCTGCTATTTATAATTGGCAAGGTTTTTTTTATATTATTATTTTGCGCCGTTAGGCAAAAATATATTTGCTGTAATTGAGTGGGCTAAAAAAAAAAATTAAGATCCAATTTAAGCAAGTGAATTAAAAGTACTGTATATTAGTACCGGTAATAAAATGTTCATTTAGTATTTGAAGTTAAAAACCGTGTTTTAAAAATACCAGTAGGAAGAAATTTTTTAATTATAAAGAATGCGTATATTTAAATTATAAGGAATACGTAATAATAATTGTAGCCTACGACTATGTTATCGTACTTCATGATTTTGCATTGATTTTAATTTCTCCCCAGCACAAACTGTATATACAGAAATTATTAATACATGCATTAAATGTAACACTTTTCCGCTGACGTCATACCGTATAAATTACGATCTAATGTGAGGGTAGTATTGTAGGGATCAAAATGTGCTTTGATAAAATTGCGATGTCATACCTTAATTTAAAATGAAACGTAATCTTTGAAAGTTTAACTAGTATTGGTTTAGTAATCGATGTTCAGACGTAAGCGTATGAACAGCGTCGGATTAAATAGCGCAAAAACGAAAATTGCAAGTTTTTTTTCTTGCGACATCAAAATGACATCACAACTATATAGCTCTATATCATGCGACATTGTGCTAAGCAAATAGCGTTTTTACCAGTACACTGTACATGTATTTTGATATTATAATAATAATTGTAGGCTTCCACGTTATGTTTCGAGTTTAGCGGAAATGTTAGTGCAATATTAATGTGCTAATACATGTACTAGTTTAAAATGTAGTAGGAAACATACTATAACAATGCTTTTATATGAAATGCAAAATATTTTTTATTAAATATTAATTGGAGATAACAATGGTCGTTTAATAGATTTACACCGAGCCTCTTTTTTTGGCAGTAAAACTCGATTTTTGCCTGCGATTATTTGCAAGAGTTTTGCAAAGAGAAGCAAATGTCATTTTTTGAAAAAATCAGGAAAGTGACTTCACGCGTTGTCGCTGCCGTAGTTTTAGGGTGGAAGCACATTTGCTAAAACCAGATTACTTAAGACGATTTCTGTCAAACGAGGCAAGACCAAAGTTAGTTTCACTGAACCATGATTCGCGGTGGAAATAATATACTGTATACAAGCTAAACTAATCAAAGTTTGTGTTGGTAGAGCTACTCGGCCAGTCTAACATTGAAAATTGAGTCGATCGTTTGCAATTTTGGTCATGGAAAAAAAAGTGAAAAAATAAAAGTGGATAACGAGTTGTGTTTTGAAGACGATAATTAATTTTCCACTCCAGCATTCTTTTAATTTTTATAATGTTCGTGAATTAATGCGTGGATTTTCAACGCACATTAAGTGGAATTTGCGGTCTGCATTAAAAATGCTTCTCGCGTTTTCTGTACGTGCGCACGAGAGCGGATGAAAAATAGAAATGAATTAATTTGGAATTTTAAGAAAACTGCTTTTTTTAAAAAAAATAGCGGCTGACGCATCATCGATTTGTCGTTGCGGAAAAACGAGACATTTTATGCTGAGAGATTTAATCTTAACCCGCATCTACTGTACCGTAAGCGCTAGTTACTATTGATTGCCATTTACTGCATGGTTTTAAAGTTGGCAATTTTAATTGAAATGATATAAAAGAGTTTAAGTAAATTGTACCAAACGTCCAACGTTAAGCGTTAAAAATGGACGCAATGTATCCGGAAGTGGTTAAACACGTACATTTAATTTTGATAAAGCATTTTTGGGGTCGAGCTACTCGACTCGTCTAAATCCAGCTTAAACCGTTAAACGTGAAAGTTTTCGGTATAAGGCGCGGTGGACGACGTGAGAAGTGATTTAACGTATAAGGAGCGTTTCGCGAGCTGGCTTAATCTGTCCGAACGCTTCGCGAGCTCGCTTTTTGATGTTACAAAAACTGCCTATTTTAATGAAAATTTAAACATTCACATTCGCGCGGTTTACATCCACGTGATCAAAAGAGATTACTGAATTTAATAGTCTTATTTTTGTTACCATCTTGACGTGATGAAAGTTGTTGAGGTTATTCACATTCATGACGTAAAAATGATATAAACCTATTTTGCGTGACGATATACAGTTCTCTATAGGTTTACGATAAAAATACTCGTTTTATTTTCGTTAAAATTATCTCGGAACGAAAGGAGAAAAAAAGCGTTTACGACCGCGAAATCGAGATTTTTTTAAATAAAAAAAAAAAAAAAAAAAGAAACAAATTGCTATACTATTTTATTTTATTTTTTGGGTGAGAAACTGAAGGGACAAAAATTTACAAATTGAAAGGTTTTTATATATATTTTCTTCATTGAAAAGAAGAAGAAAAAAGAATATTATTGGAAAAAAAGAAAATAAAGCACAGATTAGTGCAAAAAGTATTTGAGATGAAGCTACGGTTGAACGGTCTTTCCTTCGATTTCGATTGCAATGAGAATGATTTATTTGACATTTTATTTGATCCGGTAGGGTATCGTACGATAGGGTACTTTTTTCTAGGTTACGGTAGCGAGAGTACCTGTAGTTTATAAATTTTTGATGCTCAACTTATCAGTGAGTTGAAGAGCGGAACGGTAAAATTGGGTGCCGCCGCCGCGCTTGATTGCGGCATTTTATTTAATAATAATAATAAAATAACAAAAAAAAAAACACACACATACCGAAAAAGTAAAAGAAAGGAAGACGAAAACTTTTAAAAGATGCAAAAATTGAAAGAAAATATTTTAATGCACAGTATAATAAGACGGCAAAAAAGTAACGTAAGTTGAGACGTACTTTTTACGCTCCTAGTTTCCTCGTACATTCGAATTATTACAGTTTCACTCCAATCTCTATTTCCAGACCAAAATCCCTCTTGAATTTCAAGATGCGTTTCCACCCCATTAACCACCGTTACATCCACTAATGTAACATATGATACTAGCAAATCGCATTTAAAGAGAGAAGGTGGGAGTGAGAGAGTGTGTGGGAGAGATGGAAGGGCCGGATTGACATGAGTGAGGTCCCCCCCCTCTTCTTTACTCAAACTCAAAAATAAGCGCTTTCTAAGTTAACATAGTTTTTTTTTCATCCTTTTTCGTTATTTAAAAAAATCTAATGATTTTTTTTTTTTTTTATTAAATAAAAAAATCAGTTTAGTGGTTTTTGAAGAGTTTAGCGCCGGTTTATAAAACAGTCTAGACTAGTGATTGGTTTAAAAGCTTAGTTTTTTTTTTATTAAAAAACAAAAAAAAAGATTTGTGCGATTGTTTTTAACAGTTTGTGTGGCTATTTATAATGTTTTAGAGACAGTTTACTAGGTTTGCGACAATTTCTACTCGTATGAGTTACTGGTAAGATTTTATTGATTGTTCATAAAGGAGGCGAGTGTGGTTATTGGTTTAAGGTCGCAGAGGTTATTTTTAAAAGTTTATTTACAATATTGTTTTAAGTGTTTATAGGCTATTTATAAATTTATCAATTACTTTACGACTTTAATGAATGTTTCAAGAGTTATAATAATTAGGTTATTGAATTTAATTACAGTATTTCGATTTCCGAGTCCATGTGAAGGTCGTCTAAAACCAAATAAACTAATGCGAAATTTCACTATTAATCGACAATTAAAAATCATCTTCTCAAAATTAACTTTTTAAATTTTAGCTTAACGATTAAATCTTGATTTAAAGTTTTGGTGGCAACGCAGGAGGTTTAAAAATAAGAGAACGGACGATCAAAATAATTACTAAAGCGTGCTTTAAAGAAATCATGCGCGGTTTGGCTAACATTTTTTCCCGCAGAATTATTGAATCTCAGCTGTTTTAAAATTTATTTATTTATTTTTTTAGAGCCTTCCTTTAAAAAAAAAATTAGTTTTTATTACGGTAGGCCCAAATGGATTATTTTTCAAACGTATAAAATAAATTGATTCATTTTAACGAGATCTTCTGATGGAAGCGAAGTATATCTGTAATTTACTGGTGATTTTTGTGTTTATTTTGCGGATTAGTGAGGGCTTTTGAATACCCAAACTGTAGCTCATGTTATTGTTTCAAGCCTTTTTTTTTTCCTCTATCCGGCCCTGATAGATAGGTGGATGGGTGGTGGGTAGGGTGAGAGATGAAAAAACAGATGTAAAAGGGTAGCGGGTCATCTCGCAAATGGAGGCATTAAAATTGCATATTTTGCGGTTGAAGATCGCTCAACTTCTGTTTGGCTTACCGAATTTTCGGGGAGTCAAACTTCAATTTGCTTTTGCTATTTCCTGTCATCCTACTTTCACGTCGATCGATCCGTTTAAAAAAACACGCAAATCCCCTTCTAAACTTTGTTCCATTACTAATGCTGGAATTACGTTGCTACAACCGGAGACGACTCTTTTACAAAATACAGTATAGTATAGTAATTAAGTCGGAATGAAAGAAGATAGATGCTTTCTATTCAATTCGAGAGAAGGAATCAACGTTTTCAGAAACGATTTTTTTTTTTTTTTATAATTTATGAATTTTTGTTTTGCTTCACTTGATTTAATCATTGCAAATTACCCCGATACTTTGATCGAAAAACTTTTAAGGTTTTCTAGATAAATTTTTTAGCAAACTTTTTAAATTTATTTAGCATTTATTTGTTTATTTCAAATTAATATTTATAATATCACATTTATACTAGAAATTTTGTTTAATGAAAAAAATAAAACTGCTCGAAATTTTCATAAATAAACAATGCATTTTTAACATCGGATTTTTTTTTTAAAAAAATTGTTTATTGTTTTATAGAAATTAATTTTTTATTTTATTGCAAACTTAAATAAGAAGTAGGCTTACTAAATAATTAAATTTATATATTTTTTATGGAATGAATTCGTTTTTAGCAACATTTTTTTTATTATTTTGCATGAACAAAGTAAATTTAAATTTATGGTTTATTTCCGGAGTTATATTGAATTGGTTTGTGAGAATTTCCTTTTATCTATAATATAATACTGTATCTATTTTTTATTAGAAATTTGTTAAACTAGAAAAATAGCCGAAATTTATACGAAAGTTTTATAAATAAACAATTTATTATACTGTAAAAGCATTTTTTTAGCATCGTTTTCCATTTGTTTGTTGTACCCGGTATTGAAAAGTTAATTTATTATTTCGTCGTAACATTCTGTATACCGTACATAAGAAATTCTAAATCATTAAAATTCTTCTTTTTTAAGAAGCCGTTTATGGAAACAAAGTAAATGGAAATAAGACTTATTTCCGGAGTTTTGATGACAATTTAGATCGTTGTATTTGAAATATTTTCTCAATCAAAACTAAAATTGTTCTGATTTTTCTAAAAGCTTTATTAAACTGTTGTATTGTGTTACGCGTTTATATACATTGATTTTTTTTTTCTTTTTTATACTCATATAATTTTAGTGAAAATTTCTTTTTATTCTATCAACATTTTGTTCTAAAAAGGTTTTATTACTTTCAATTTTGATTGCTTTATTGTTTTTTAAGTTTGATGGCTTTATCGTTTTTCAATTTTTACTTAGTAAAAAAAAATTATTTGTTACTTAAATATCTATTTATACTTATTTCAACAGAAACTTAATTTATTTCGTTTAAGTGCGTGACTATAAGTAGAGCAAACAACAAAATCAGCATTAATTTTGTCGTCTGCTGAATGAACAGTCACGCATGGAGACAAATAAGCGAGTTGTTTTATTTTTGGGTGAAATTTTTGTTATTCGAGTACATGGTGAAAATTCGAAAAGTTTTAATGTACTTCATAAACTGCGAAATGCGAGGAGAGTCATAAAACATTTCCTACTCCGCTGTTAGAAAACTACTCGTAAAAATGTTTAGGGTCATAAACAAACAAATTTATTTAGATTTGGATATCTCGATAGACAGAAATGTTCTTTCCAAAAATATTTTTAAAAAAAACTCTTACTAAATTCAATCATTTTATTCATTAAACAATGTCAAACGTTAACCAAACTTAATAAAACTTTAAATAAAGTATTTTTAAAAGAAGGGGAGTCAAATCTGAGACAAATGGTTAAAAATCTTATTATTTTGTCAAAAAAAAAAAAAAGGGGGGTTTAGATTTGTCACTGTTTTGTCGTTTTGTTTAATTAGATTAATGATTTTTTTAACAAGTGCAGCGAGTTTGTTTAATGCGCTTAATTAAATTGGAGTTGTTTTTTTTTTAAAAAAAAAATAATAGTTACTTTAGTGAATTATTTTTGCGACTATTTTTTTTATTTCTAGTATTTATTTCGAAAAAAGAAATTGTCAAACAAAATTTATAAAGCATTTATACTTAATAGTTTATTATAATTTTGCGATTTAGATAACGACGCGTCGATTGATATTAAAATTTCTGCTTGAGTTTATCTTTATTTCGACGGTACAGTATAATAAAATTGACAGTTGGGGGGTATAATCGTCGGGGTTTAGTAGGGGGTGTATAGGCGGGGCTTAGGCTGCGCGCGATTAATTCGCATTGAAATTTAAATCCGAGTTTTTGCGTAAATAATTTCAATAGGAGTAAAAGGAATCTTCCGATAACTTATTTTTTCATTTAACATGAAAACCAAAGTGGGTTGTTGGTTTATTCGGTGGTTTATTTTTGAGTGTGCTTTGGAGCGAAATTATTGAGAAGGATTAATCGATCTAAGTAGTTGTACCGTATAGGTTGTATCAATGGGTTTCGATATACCATTAGTAAGTAAACATCGGCGATGAAATGATCACGATACATGGCGATATGTCCACGATGAAATTGCCTACACGCTGTTCGCAATTGAGTGATTAAGTTGAATGCGAGATGTGAAACAGAACGCAAACTTGATTTTCACATATATATATATTTTTTTTTAGTGTTATTTAGGCTTCCTTTTCATTACTGCATTTGACTTTTTATTTCGATAAAAAAGAATTCGTCGAAGCCGATAAAACGCGACGGCTATTTTTAGAAACTGTATCGAACGTTTATAAAATAACGTCGTTTTTGAGACATCCTAGACGTCTAAAAGGATAATTGTTTTTTTTTTTTGTTTAAAAAATTATTTTTAAAATATTATTTTTCAGGTTTACGTTTCAAAAAAATGTAAGTTTTTAATATATCAGAATTTTAAATAAATCCAACAATTTAAATTTGCGATTGTTTTAGTTATTGCCAGTTACTGGTACAGTAATTATTTAAAATAACTTGCATGGCTACTCGTTATACGGTAAGCGGTGGATAAAGAAACATTTTGCGTTAGGTAAACGCGCGTAAAAAGACAATTACCGGTAGTAGATATTTTGAGGTATCCGAGACATTAAAATGATAAATAAGAAACGACGTCATTGAGTGATGTTTTTAGGATTAAGCTACCTATACGTTATTTTTATCTATATGAGTTTTTCAAATTTTGACGAGTTTTGGAAAATAAACGCTCGCAGAAATGGAGTTTTTGGAGCTAAACACTTGCGCAAGTAAAGTTTTAATAAGTGGACATTCGTACAAATGGACGTTTAATACTCGTATGTTAACTTTTGTTTAAATGGAGATTTAGGAAGTAATCACTAGCGCGAATGGAATTTTAGGATATAAACATAAGCACAAATGGACGCAATAGGTAGTATATTAGAAAGTAAACATTTGCGATATAATAGATCTTGATCACAAGACTCACAACTTCAGGAGATATAAATTCTTGCAGATTTTTTTGCTCAACTGAATGCTTAAATTATTTAATTTAATGTGGTATAAAATTCTATCTACAGAATCGCGGAATAGAAATTTATAAAAAAAAATTATTTTTACTGATTTTCGAATCAATGTTTACGCTTTATCGATTTAGTAAATAATCGAGATAGTACAAATCAACTCTTTAGCATTTTACACATTGCAACGAAAATGAGTTTTTCTTGAGATATTGATTGAATTTATGATTTATTTTGCGCGTAAAAGTTTTACATAAATACAGTTACAATATTATTAATTTGCACATACATACGTAGGGCAGTATTCATGATCGGCATTAAAAAGCAAATCGTATTTGGTATGACCTTTTACATAAGAAAATGCTGTGGAAGTTGATGGCAGGTCGTTATCAATAGCCGATCAGCATGATGTTGTAACCTGTTGCTTAGTCACCATCGTTCGCTATTAAATGTATTACGATATTTCTTATAAATGGAATCACTCTATAAGTAGATGCAACTGAGCCCTCTTTCAATCATAACAAGTCACAAGTTATAATGTTATTAGCGCTACATGGATACTGTATGTATCTGCCCAGAGTACAATACTGTTTAATGCTAATAATATTAACATAAAACTCATTATGAAACGAGACTCAGAAGGACAAATTTGAATGGTACCCTATAATATCGGTTACGGTTACACATTAAATTGCTGAAAAGATTATATAAAAACAGGTTATAAGCTCTATCAAAAACTGTTGATAGTCATAAAATACTATCAAAGTCAGCACCCGAGGTGATGTTTTTCGACATGTTATTTGGCATTTTCATCATTTAATTGCCGTACATTACTATACTATAAGAATAGCATATTAAGTATTTTTTATTCGGCAATACTAAGAGCAATAAAATAGTATAAGCAATCACTCAAGGGTTAGCTATCTTTGGGAGACAACTATGAATACCGCTTAGTTAGTCAAACTACACATGAAAAAAAAAAATAATGCGAGAGATAAGAAGCATTCAATTAGTATAAATAAAAAATCTTCAAAGAGTTTATTTATGCAAGAAAAGCTTAAAATTCACTCTGACTTAATGACACCGAACAATAAACCCGATTTAAATAATTTTGGAAAGTTGTTTGAAAGTGTTTCTCGGGGATTTGCAAAAGGCTCGTTGAAATATTTTCCAAACGTAAATTTCGGCTCTTTCACGTCTTACAATAAAGTTCCTTCGTTGGAAAATTTATTTTAATAATAAAATTTCAATTTTGTTGAGCGATCGAAACGAAGACGTAACCGCGTGTAAAAAGCTAAAATGTGTAATTGCTTTTTTCGCGACTTCCGCCGTTCCGAACCGTCAGCTAGAGCGGGAGTTCTTTTTTTTTCTTCTTCTTCTTCGTTTTTTGCTTTCTTTCCGCGACGAGGCAATACCGATTAAATTTTAACAAAGAAAAGATTTTTGTGTATCAATGCATTCGCAAGTTTAGTTATTTGGGAAGTGAACGCACGCTGCTAGCGAAGTGAAAGTAAAATGCACTCTCCATCACTCTTTTCACTCTCACTTTCTCTCTCTCTCCTGAGCTATAAACATCAGGCGTTACAGATTTCTATCTATTTGACTCGAGTACAGTATTTTTTTTTTTAACTCGCATCGAAGGAAAGTAAATATCGTGACAACAATATCGAATTGAACATCGCTGAGAGTGAGAATCGCTTTTTTTTTATACACTTGTCATTGATATGTAGCTGTGCTTACACTTCTCGCCTACTATAATACTGCATCCACTCAACTGCTATAGGAAACGAACTCGATACTTCGGCTTTCCCTAGATTAACTTTAAGTCCAAAACATACTTCCGTCTATTTTTAAACTTCTTCGAGGTTCGCTGGAGAATTCACTTTTAGTCGTTCGGCTTCAAAAATAGCTAAATCGAAAGTATTCACACGCTGTTTTTTTTTTCTCCATTCTTTCTCTATCTCATTTAAAGTTTTAAAAAAAAAATCAATACGACGAAGAATAGTTTTGTATAAAAGGACGAAATGAACTCGATTAAATAGATCATTAATAGATTTTTAGGTTTGATGATTTGAAAAGATTTAATTAAATCTGTTTTATTGGAATTGTTTTGATTTGTTTATGTGAATTTGCGGAGGGTTTTTTTTTTTTTGAACTATAGAAGAAAATTTAATTAAAATATTTTTTGTTTCAACTTTTAAATTTATTTAAATTAATGGAATTAAATTTAATCATTTTAAAAAAAATGCTTATTTATTTATTTATAATTCAAAATGTTAATAGTATTTTTTTTTTTTTTTGGTTTGAAGGGATTCTGACAACATTGTCATATACTGGTATATTTTCCAAAAATTGTTGGAACGTGTTTTTAATTTTTTATGACAATTTTTTTTTTCTTTGCGAACTGGTTTTTTATTGAAGCTCAAAATTTAATTTAAGTATTCCTATCAAATTTAAATGATTTAAAATGAATTTTTGCGTCAAAAAAAATATGACAGCGTTTACGCTTTTTTCTATGTCGACTTCGATAAATAATAGATAAATGAATATTGTAGATTTATACAGTACTGTACCGGAAATTTCGCTCGAGTCTTTTTTGTGAATTTTTGTTATTGATTTTCTAAATAAAAACTTACTCGGGAGCATTTAATTAAAATAGCACTGCCATTTCGTAACAATAGCTTGAAGAGAAATTTGTTTTCAAATGTAACTACATCAAAATGAAAATTTTGTACATGTAATTTGCTACTGTAAAGCCATAGCATTATTTCCGTTTCTGTCGCTAAATAACCCCCACTTTTTTTGTTTGCTTTTTCGTCATAACGGAAATGTCCAGTTTTGAAAGTGAACGTTGTTGTAGTGTTTCCGAGTTTCAACTAATGAGGAAATATCTCTAGTCGCACGAAACACACACTCTTTCTCTCATCCCGATAACATTTTTAATTGAAATTGAATGTTTTTCACATAGTGGCGTTTAATTAAAATAGCTGCGGTTCGTTTTTCGATTAATTCCCTCGAGAATCGATTGACGTTGTTTGCGTCGCAACCGCCCAAACAACATTACGATGGCTCGGAAGGGAAGTCTGAATCACCATTCTTCACTCGCAACTCCATCTAACAATTTAATTACCCGGATCTTCCTTTTTTTTTGTGTGTGTGTTTTTCTGCCATTTCTAACATGAATTGCACATTTTTTACGCTTTTCAAATTTGTCAATTAATACGTGATTGTACTTGGGCCTGGGTTGCTGTTGTTTTTTTTTTTGTCTCGGGTATTCGCTATATTGACGTCCATTGATCGAATTTAGAGACGCAAAGTCGAAGGCAATTATCGGAAGCCTTTTAACTTTGATCAATGGTTCAATGTACTTTATCTAATAAGCTAATTAGCTTCACTCGAATAACTAAATCGGATCAAATAAATAGCCCCCAATCACTTTACTTTCACACGTTTTATTTATTCAAGAAGCAAATAGATAAAGCAAAGAGATATTATTAGTTAACTCTTTTTTAAAATTTTCCCCGGTTCTCTGGACGAATTTTCAGGTTTACAATCTTTTTCAGCTGACATTCAGCTGCATTTTAACGCTTACAATGCTTACAACGCTCAAAATAACGAAACATGAGTTATTTTTGAAAATGTTTGCTATACTATACAGTACTGTAGCCTACTAACAATATTTTTCTCGTGGGATTTAAAATTTCTGTATTTAAATTGAAAATTTTGTTATAGTCCAGGTGGTTTTTTTTATTTGACTGCGGAATAAAATTGTTTTGCGCGCAAACTTATGTTACGGTATGTCAGCCTCGACTGGGGGGGGGGGGGGGGGGGAATTTGCAA
>JAQGAZ010002998.1:0-13911 GCA_034692225.1 Polydesmus complanatus
ATGTGTTTTTTCATTGGTTTAAATTTTCATGTAATATCTACATGTTTAAGGAAAATCTGAATATTAAATTTTTAATATTTTTTTTTATTTGTCATAAGTTTTCTTAAGGTTTTTTTTTTAAATTTACTAATGAAATTTTATTTTGTAAAAACAAAACTTTAACAGGTTTATAATAATTTATTCAGTGTTTTCTTTGATTTATGTTTTTAATGATTTAAGTTTTGCAGCAAAACAATGTCATTAATTAATTTTTATTTTCGATGTATAGCCTACAATCGCTTTGATTTTTTTTCCATGAAGCCATTCTTTCATCATTGATGCCATTTCGTTTATGCGTTAAATGAGTTTTAATGATAATATTATTTTTGTATTACAGTATTTCGCAATTATGACCAGAGCATGACGTCATGCTGTTTTTGATTGGATCTTGGCTCCGCCTTAATGCGCTAGAAAGCTGCTCATAGCGCTGATTGAGCAGCTGCTTCCTTCGCTTGCCACCAGATGGCCTTTTTATCTCCATCTTGAAGAGAGATGGTCGCATTTTCATTAGTTCTCAATCTTGTTTCTTTTGTTTTGCCATTTTCTCTCATTTTTATTTTTGAAACTTTATTCTTTCAAACATCTAATGAAATATTCGAATATTTATTTTCGAATGTATCAATGTTATTTCCTAGAGCAATTAAATTTATCGGATGACTTACATTTTTGTTAATTTTTTATGGATTTTAAAAACCACGTGGCAGCTTCTTTTGTTACCATTTTAGGCATCTGAATTTAACTCTTGGTCTACATAATGAAACATTGTGTAATTTTTGTAATTTTAATTTGACTATTTTGTTTAATGAAGCGATGGGTCTTTCAACTTGTTCTGATGTGGTTTCTCACCTTGCTCTGATTGTAAGGCCTAACCATTATAATTGTACACATTTATTTTTTTAGTTATTATTGTTTTTAGATTTCAGTTGTCTATTATTTCTATTAGAATAGAACTTTTCTCTGATTTTTAATTTAAATGATTTTATATTAACTGAAGTTTATTTTTTTATTTCCAATAACTAATTATAAATATAAAGTGTGTGCTATGCAGCGTGGACCTATTATGTAGTTTAGTTTCTACTACGGTCTTAAAAATTTAATAAAAGTCACTTAATAAATTATTCTTTTTATTTCAGTTTCAATCCATCTTGTTGGATTTCATTATTAGGAGGAAACCTTGGGATTTTCTTTAATCTTATCCGGTAGCAATCATTATTAATAGCAAATAATTTTACAAGTACAGTATTGATTTATATTTTAGAGGTACTTTTATTTTACTTAATTTTTTTATATTGCTAATCTTTGTTTTTTTCTTTTACACATAAATATTTTCTGCGCATAATGGGCTTGAAGTCGATATAATATTTTGTCCATTTACTTAAAACAGAATTGGCAAAAATCGAAATGTTTTATCATTTACAATTAAATAATTATAATTCGGATAGTGCTTGTCAAATGTAATAATTCTATTAATTTTTTATCTATAAATAAATTTTATTATTATTATGTAGTCGCATTATTTTTGCCTTTTATTTATTGGGTAAAATATTATATCAAACTTTCTTTCATGTTAGGTTTAACCTGTATTAATTAGATTTAAATTAATCAGGCAGTAAACCTAAATACCGGTTCAAATTCCTTAATATTTGTTTATTATGTTACCCAAAGGTTTCTTCCAGATGGCTTCAACTCTTGACTTCTATTTTGAAGCAAAATTCGTGTCTCAAATTAGAAAATTTCATTGTGGTTAGCAGTCATTGTTCATTGTCATTAGCAGTTTTCTTATTGTCTATCCTAGATTGATTTAATTTAATTTTAATTTAATTTTATTTGCCGCCTCTTTTGAGGCAAAAGAAGACATATAATAATTTTGTATAAATGCATCAAAAATATCTAGTAATTATTTTTGCCATCACAAAACATATTCACTTAAAAATCAGTTCATTAAAACCAACTATAAAAGTTATTCTCGCATCCCGTTTGATTTTCAGTAATGTCCAAACAGATCACAATTTGTGTAATACTACATTTAAGTAGTGTTTCTCCACTTTGTAGTCGACAATCTCGACCTTCAGATGCCCGCAAGACCGGTCGCACGAGTTACACTCGCTTATCACTCGTCTCAGGTCTTCTGGTATCTCGTTCCATAGCATTTTATCTCGATAATTCGAGATGCGCCGGGCGATTGGGCTCCTTATAAATGGGCACGGCACAGTGGCGTGGCGGTCGTGGCCCGCGTTCAAACTTAAATTTAAGGTACCATTATCGAAATCGTTTCCTCACACTCTTGAAGCAAATAGCAAAACCAGCAAATAGCAAAAACAGCAAATCAAAAAACTATCTAAGCATATTTTTTTTTGTTTTGTTTTTAATTTGTTCTTATGTTTTCCAAATTATTAACTTTAACATGTGTTGAAAAATAATCGTACATTTTGTTTTGTTGTTTAAGAATTTTTCACCATCTCTTTCAAATTTTTAATTGATTGTCAATAGATAATTTATTATGATTATGATTTTACATCTTCGAAATCTTCTCGTATGTCTTTATTAATGTTTTTTTTTATTATTATTACAGTATTTGTATTTTTCGGTTATAGAAAAATGTATATTTCTTTTTGTTGGCATTGGTATTGATTGTTATGTAGAATTTATTTTGCACTTTAAATATCATAGATGGTTGTTCCAATTGGTTGGAAAAGCTAATAGGGTAGCCATTTATAATTATTAGCCTACAATAATAGTAGCCTACTCATATTTTATTGGTTATTTTTTTTATTTTTATATGGTAGTCATTGAATTGGCTATAATAATTATTTTTAGTTAAATTTTTAATTGACTGAAAAACGAATGTTTTAACAAAAATACCATTTTAAAATACAATTTTTATTTTTTATTGTTAGTTTTTATTAAAAATAATTTGCAGATTTTTTTTTGCCTGACAACTTTTAATGAAGTTTTAACAAAAATAAGAATTTATAATTTTTTTTTTAATATTTTTTTTTATTAATTTCTATTTAAAAATATTCGCGGAATATTTTTGGTTTTTGCCTGACAATTTTTAATTAAGTTTTAAAAACTAATATTTTTTTTTTAATTAGCGAAAGCTGTTTTTTTACTTTCACTTATTATATTCACTTTTTAATAATTTATTTTTATTTATTTTTATTATTATTATTTTATTATTTATTATTTTTTTTTAATAATTTGCGCCATAATTATCTGACAAATTTTTTCATGACAATACATTTCTTAATTAATCCATTTTATGAAATGTAATTTCTTTTAATGAGTTTATTCAATAGAAATGTTTTGGTTTAGCTTTGCTCCCTTGTTCTTAGGCTTTGGTTATGGCGTTTGTGTAAAAGTAAGTTCGAAAGTCCACACTTAAATAGTCAATGAAAAAATAAGGTCCAAAAAAAAACCTACAACAAAGGCACTTTTAAAATACAGTGTAGTTGCAAATTAAAACGAGCCTAGTTGCACTTCCTGGTTTTATTAATGTTTTTATTTTTTTACCATCTGGATGAAGCTAATTATTTGCTGAAGGATTATTAAATAATTAATTCTTTATGCTTTTTATGTTGATTTTTTTAATTTAGTTCTTTATACTTTTAATAAAGTTTTATGAATCCATTTTTGACAACTTGTTTATATTATTTATTTTTTTTTTTGCATATAATTTTTTCTTTTCTTTTTCTAGGACTTTTGGGCATAATTTTTTTGTCTGCATGTTTTCTTAAGGCTTAAAAGTTTAAGCAAATCTTAAGCCTTTCAGTTTTACGTAATCTGCAATTATTACTTTAATTAGATTATAAAGTTTTATTGTTTATTTATTATGGGTTACAGGTATTACTTGCAGAGAGTGATAATTTTTATTAAACTTTCCCATTAATTTGTAACTATGCAATTCTAACGTATAAGAAATATTGTATAATTTTAAGATTAAATGCATTTATTTTCTATTGGTCATTTGAAATTTTACCTTGTTCTAAGACAAGTTTCTTAACAATGATTATTCTTTTTTATTATTATTATTATTATGCCAAAACTAAGTCTCTTGAATCTGTAGAGGCCTTGCTGTGTCACAAATGCTGTCAACTTCCTCGACTCAGGATCCTACAGCAGCTAATGATAACCGTCGTTTAGGTTGATATTCGAAAACCATTTGCAGCAATTGAAAGTGATCAGCAGATCTTCCAGAGTGGGCATCATAAATACCTTACGCGTAATCTCCTCGTTTGGCTTCCTGCTGTCCACGCGCATTCTGATTCAACCATTCGGTTTGGCAACTACTACCACCGGTGAAACCCACGGCGACGGTTCATGTGATTCTTCAATGATGTCTAATTTTAACAATAATGAGAAGGAAATCAACCTCCTTATGTTGACAAGATAACATGATTATAATTAATCTGGATCAAAGTCTTTTATTCATGTTTCCATGTTTCGTTTTGTTTTTTTGTGTTGAATTATCATAGTTTATCAATAATTATTATGAGTTTATCTTTACTTTTGAGTTTAATCTTTTTTAATTTATGTTTCTGCCACATTTATGTTTTTATTCTTAATTTTTTTAAAAAAAAATTTTATGTGTTATTTTATTTTTTTGTTTTACATATTATTTATTGTTATTCATCAATTAACAATAATGTCCAATAAATTTTAACAGTAACTCATTAAATTGTCTGTCACTAAAACGACATTGTTTATTTTACCAAATAACTTGTTTTATTACTTTCATATTTTCTCTGAAATAACAAAAAAAATTCAAAACTATCTTATTCAGTATAAATTATTACTTAAAATATGTAATGAATAATAATGAGTGATGGAATTTTTATAGTTGCAAATAAGCTCTAAAACGTTTTTCGTGCACTTATCAAAGGTGCATAATACTACATCAAATATCACAAAATTCTGGATGTTTTTTTTAATACCAGTAATTTGTTTTAGTTTTTTAAAAAAATTACATTAAATTTCCATTTTCTTTAATTTTGTTTCCATTTTATGCCAAAAATTTTTTTAAATTTTGATCACCATAATTAAAATAAGAATGATGGTCATTAGTATTATTATTATTATTTTAAGATTTAATTTAGATTTGAAGACATTGGTTATTTTTGATTTAATTATTTTATGTGTATTTTTATTTATTTACGTTTTATTACATGTATTGACTTTTAGGTTGAGAATGTCTATGATCAATGTAACCTCTTCCACATCTAGGTTTTTTTTTTTTTTTGAATTTTGACTTTTAACATGATTCATTTCATGAATTACGTGCTTTTCATTGTTTAATGGTATAATTATTTTTTTATTAATTAACTAACTCGAATCTTTCGTCATCTGATTAGAATTATTATTTTGTTTTTTAAAATGTTACTACAGTACCATCGAATAATTATGATTTTTGGTGCAAAATTAAAAAGAAAAAAAGGTTTATTTGATTGCTAAATTTCAAGGTTGTTTTAATTATTTTCTGATAAATAAATTTCCTTTAATGGCTTACAAAATTATTATTAGGCTATAATATATATTTTTCTAATACTTCGAAAATCATTTTATAAAAATTATTAGGCACACACTCCACAACTCAGTAACTCATAATTTACAATATTTTGTTGAAAAAATTTTTTATTAATTATTTGATCAACTTATTCTATTCTTGTTATCATTTGCAATTTCTGCATTTTTAGATGCAAAAAAAAAAACAGATTCAGATGTTAATTTTATTTTTTTGTTATTGATTTCTTTAAGGTAATAAAATTTTGCGAGTGAATTAATTGAAGTGAATTAATTTTAGTTAATCATGCCAAATTGAGGTTATGTTGCCTGACTCTTGGTTTTTCAACACTTTCCCTGTTGTTTATTCATGTGATTTTCATTTTAAACTGATTTTCTCCATATTCAAAAATTAAATGGTAGCCTATAAATATAATGCAAAAATGTTTTTATAATTATATAACCTATTTTAATAGTTCATTTCGTTTTCATTAATTATTTACGAGCATTAATACATTTTAATTATTAATAATATTAACCGATTAAAGTAGTTGTTTTCTTTGCGCCTTGAATGTATAATTTTGTTTTTATGTATTTGTTTTAAATGATATTATTTTGTATATCGAACATTCTTTCATTAGCATTCATCAGGATAATTTTTTAAACCATCATTTTTTTTTCTGACTATCTTCACATTGAATATTAAGTCCCTGTTAAGTTCTTCTTTATTTAAATAAGTGAAAGTTAAGTGCTTCAGTTTTATGGGATTATTAACTTTTTTTTTTTTTTTGGTAGGTATGGAATAAGCGTTTTGCGTTAACACTGCCAGTGCGCTTTAACCTTGTATAACTTTCATCTAATTCGTAAATTATTAGAAATATTATTGATAAGGCAAGTTTCAAAACATTTTCATTGTATTAATGGTAAAACATTTTTTGAAGCAAAAAAAAAAAAATTAGTAATAGTAATAATTTCGATATTAGGGTTTTCGTGTGTTCATTTTATTATTTTAATTTTGATAAAAAAAAATTTTTAATTTAGCTCTTTTAAAATTAAATACTAAATAATTTATGAAATTAATATTTATATAATTTTTTAGGAAAATTAACTAATATTTTTAAGAAAACTAACTAAATTTTTAAGAAAATTGACAAAATTAACTAATTTTTTAAGAAAATTAAATAATATTTTAGAAAAATTAACTAACTTTTTAAAAAATTAACTAAATTTTTAAAAAATTAACTAAATTTTTAGAAAAATTAACTAAATTTTTAAGAAAATTAACTAATTTTAAGAAAATTAATTAATATTTTAGACAAACTAAATTTTTTAAAAAAAATGTAATTAATTTTTTAGAAAAATCAACTAAATTTTTAGAGAAACTAACTAAATTTTTTTAAAAAAAATATAATTTTTTAGAAAAATCAAATAAATTTTTAGCAAAATTAATTAAATTTTTAGCAAAATTAATTAAATTTTTAGAAAAATTAATTAAATTTTTAGAAAAATTAACTAAATTTTTAAGAAAATTAACAAAATTAACTAATTTTTTAAGAAAAACAATTATTATTATTGTTGGAAAAGGGTATTTTAAACACTACACATTTAATGTAGGTCAACCTTCTTCCTTTCCGCAGGCAATATAAAATTGTCTCCTTTCTAAAAACCTGTTCTGATCAGGTGCGATAACGAAATTCCGAGTACCGCACCTGTATTACGTCACAGTGTTCGCTTTTTACTCTCTTCAAGAGTACACGCTGAAGTACACGTTTATTTCTCCACGCTCGCGCTATAATGTTTTAAGTTTATAAATTGTTTTATTATTTTGGGTAGCTGTAATGTTTAAGTAATTAAAATTACAATTATAGAGAAACTAACAAAATTTTTATTATAGAGAATTTAACAAAATTTTTAATTAAAAAGTCATACCCATCCTCCTCGCACACAACGCTCGAGGTATTTGAAAATTAGTATAAAATTTAATACTACAAATTAGAGTTAGAACTATCCTTAAGTTTAGAATGAGAGCTAGAATTCGAGATAAAATATCTGTAGAATTATTCTTAAACTTGAAGTTTTTGTATACCTAAGGTCAGAGGTCACTCATACTCGTAATTCATTTAGTATGTGATTATAAACTTCATTTTAAATACTGTATATTCTGCTTTTGTTAAGGTGTGTAGCTATACAATATTCGGTTTCTCTATTGTATTATAATAGTATTATAGATTGATAAATCAATAATTCGTAGCTTTCACATGAGTTTAAAACCACTGAGCGTATCGATTTTCTTTGATCTGTTACATGCAGGTCCTCAAATCTTTTATTAATCACCCTCTTTACATTTTCACTTTAATATGACTCGTCATATTAAATGTTTCTTACTTTAATTAATTTAATTAATACCGTATATTTTATTGCGGTATATTAGCATGTTTAAATTTTGCGCCCTCTCAATCATACATACGGCGCTCTAATCGGCTGAAAGCTCTTTCTTAATTTTCATAGTAACCATAGTAACGGTCACTCATAATTTCTCATTGTTTTGTATTTTAACTTTGCCTAAGGCTGTTTCAAAGTTTACCTTATTTCTAAAAAGAAAACTGGTTGCCATGACAACCTCACCAGCAAACTCATTATCAGAGTCCATTTTGGTGCCCTTAATGTGTCCCAACACATGATGACTCATATGTTTGAGACACGGCCATTTCAGATCTGATAAGGCTGAAATAAATAAACAAAATTTAAATAAATTTAATAATTCTCTCTATAGTTGAATGCCAGTTACATAATTAGGTTCATCACTCCTAACTTTCTCTCCTTTTTAATTTCATATAAAATACTTATCCATAGGTTTTATGTTGATTATTTTCTAATATAAGCTATTTCCTGAAATACTTTAATTTTATTATTTAGTCGTTCAAATGACTATAGTTAGTCACTATATCATGCTGATTTCTTATTTTATGCAAATTTAATGTTTTATGATAACTCAGTTGGGGTTATAAGTGCCATTGTTTCGCACTGTACATACACCTTTCTTACGATCGCCGAAATTTATAGGTGTATATCATGTTATTCTTGGTGTAGGGTTGTTTAATTATGTTATTTTATAGCTTATTTATGTATTTTTAATTAGGAAAAACTTTATTTATTTTAACTTGTAAGTTATCTTTCCCATCATGATGACGCATGAAATTTTCTACTATTTCTCAATCTGGTAGCCAGTCCATCTTTATATCCACTGATGGACCCAAGATAAGAACCTGATTTCTCAAGACCAGAATAAATGCTCAGATTTGAGTATAAATAAAGGACCATTTCTCAGTTCTCAACACTTCAGTATTTGCTCTTGACTTGCCTTGTCTGCTCATACAAGTGTATGTGCTGAACTTATTTCCTACTGTTTCATATCCTCAATATATGTTTCACTGGACCCAAGTTAACATAGCCTCAGTTCAGTCAATAAGCCTAATTTTACTTATATAAAAATATGTACCATTTCAATTGATGCATAAATAATACATTATGTGCGGACCATAGAAATTGTAATTAATTGAGAAGATTTTGTTATACTTATTCTGACATGCATGCGGAATAAACATGAATTTTCAAATCAAATCAAAAAATATTTGCCTAGCTTTTGTGACAGTTTTTACGTTACTATTAATGAATTAATTTTGTTTGAATATTTTACCAACTTTTGACTGTTATTGATGTGCTACCGAATTAATGTATTTTTAACACCAATAACTAAACTTTTGTATCTTGAATTTATGCTACATTTAAACAAATAAAAATTTATTTAATTATTTAAATAAATTCCCTCGCCGTTGTTTATATAAATTCTGTTATTCTCAACAATGAAGATTATCGCTGTTTGGCTGTTGTGAGTATGTTAAGTTAAGCTAATTAACCTTAAATTTACGTTTGCTCTATTTTTGTGTCCAAGCTATATAAACCAGTTAGACTTATCACCTGTTATGCAAGCACTGCTCAATATTTCCGATTAATAGTATCGCTGTTAGGTTATCTTCTTATATTAGTACAATACTCGTTTTAATCCTGGCTTCCCCAGTATTATTTTTGATTCTGATCTCGTGATTTATTTTTAATATTAGTATTATTATTTCTGTTAACGGCTTTTCTTTAAAATTCCCTGTTTAACTTAAACTCGCCTAAATATTCATTCGCACTATAAAGTTTCATGTATAAATTTAAAACTAAATTCACAGTTAAAATATATTAGTCAACAGGACAACTGAATGCGGGATATAAATGATCCGAATCTGATTCTTTTCTTTTGGCCTATTTAAATGTTGTGCTAATTAACTTAAATTATATGACTCAAACACAACGCAAACCCAAGTTGATTAGCCCCTTTTTGTATTAATGATTAATTATCCAAAGCCTATTTGATTATCCTTTTTAATGATATTTTAATCAAACTTTATTAGTTTTAATATCGCTATCCCTGTCCCTTTTATAATTAAATATTGTGGTAAATAATATAATCACCACCCTGTACGTAACAGATCAAAAAATCGTTTCGCGGCTGTAAAAACAGTGGTATCCAATGAATAAGTTTGCCAGGAAACTGGTAACTAGCGATTTCTATTATAATAGTAGCACACAAAGTGAAATCGATGACAGAAAGCAGCTTGTAGTGCGCTCCTTAAGAAAACAATAGATGGTTTGTCTATACAGTGACAAAACAAAAACACAGAGGCAGAAGGCAGTTTGAGCTGTTGATGAGCACTATCACGCTTCTTCAACCTCATTCTTAAGCTAAATCTACCTTATAATTTCACAACCATTTTTATTGAAAACCAAATTATGGCTATGAAAACACTGTATGATGTCGTCAGACCCATCTGCTGGAATCTCAACATGTGCGGATACAATTACGGCAATGAGAAGCCAGTAGGATGGATGAGGAGAAGCTACAAGTTCGCTTTCAAATGTCTGATGCTGTATGCCGTGTGTAAGATGTTGATATATGAGTGTACTCACACAAATGCATATGAACCAAGGTTGTTGGTTGAGCTGATTTGGGAATCACTAGTGATTAGTAGTTTCTGCTTGCAACTATTTTTCGTGAAGGAAGGAGAGATGCAATAGATGACGGAGAGAATGAAGCGACATCCGGTGGGGAAAATGAGCCAGAAAAAAATCAACAAGCAACTCATTCCCTTCAAGATCTATAAAGCAATCTTCATTGCTTTTTTTGTTCTATTTATCTGTGTTTATAAATATGGAACCATTTATTTTTTTGTCTTCTCGGTTATCGGAATGTTTTATTGCAGTTTGAGCCTGAAATTTTCGTGCCAGGTCAGCATTCTCCCCTGCATCGTGGCTTGTTACTGCAGAGCGGAAATGGAGGAAGCCATGGAAGAGATGAAGCGGATTAAGTCGCCCTTAAAAAGAGCTAAAGCCAGAGCTAAACTTATGGACAAGTATCAGCAGCTGACCGAATTATCCTCAGTGACCGACCGAGCCCTATCCACTGCCATGTACTTTATGAAATGGATTTTGTTCTTTATCTTTGCTGCTGTTGTATTGGATAGCACAATAAGCATCAACCATTATGATGAGTTCCAAATAGATGTCTTTTCGCCTTATAACTGCTTAGTTCTCATGTACTTTCCTCTGTTCCAGTACTTTTACTTGGCTCCTTCTGCTAATCAAATAGTAACGTAATTACGAATTGTATACACTTCTATTCTACCGCTAAAATCTTAAATTTGCTATTTAAATAAATTTCAGTTTGAACGGATGAATAGAACAATAGCTGAATGTGGATCCATCGATGACCATTGGTTGTCTCGCGACCCAATCGCACGACCCTATTTGCTCAAAGTAGAATTTTATTTAATTTCTTTAATTATTAATATCTAGACTTAATAATTATTAATGATTGTTATTTGTTGAGATGAGAATGGAGGTGGTAGAGCGAGTGAGCCACATGGCCATGAAGGACCCGCCTTTCACTCTCTTCGGTGATGTTTTAGACAATAACATTAAATTTGCGGTAGAATAATATTTATTATTGTTATAATTAAAGTTGATGTTTTTAACCGACTTTTTTTTAAAGGTATTTTTGGAACTGATTGACATGTGTAACACTTTAAGCGTGCACAAAGTGGACAAAGAGATGATGCTGAGTCGCATTTATCATGATTTTCAGAGCAGATGTATTGATTGCAAATATTGGCAACAAATTTAATTTTAACCCGACAAAAGAATATTTGCCAAAAAGAAAATTGGACTAAACTAGTTATGGCACTTTTTAAAATGATGCTTACTCACATAATAATAGTTATACAGTACTACAGTAAAACCTCTCTTTTGAGACTATTATTGGGAGCACCTAAAAGTGGTTTTTAATAGAGGTGGTGACCTGGGAGTGCGCAGAATCTCAGTGGTCTTGTAGTGGAGCTGCTCATTGAAAATGGTGGTCATGGTAAAAATATCTGAGGTGGTCTTCAAGTAGAGGTGGTTTTGAATTGCGAGTGATCGATGTAAAGGTTTTACTGCATTTTGTTTTAGCTGTAAATTCAATAATAATAATTACAATATCCCACTGCCTAACTCTTAATAATTGTTTATTTACCTAATTAAATCGTAAACTGTGAATATATATTATGTAAGCAAAAATAATATTTGTAGAATGTCAAATGCTAATAAATGTTAGTAAAGGATTTGAAATTTTGGTTTTAAAGAGTAAAAGATTAAGCTAATTAAATGTTATAGTGTGGTAAATAAGTACATGTAGGTGTGAAACGAACCATCGAGGTATTCGAAAATTAGTATAAACACTACAAATTAGATTTAACTATCCTTAAGTTTAGAATGATCACTAGAATTCGAGAGCTAAAATATCTGTATAATTATTAAACTTAAAATTTTTGTATGCTTAAGGTACTCGAGGTCAGAGGTCACTTATACTCATAATTCAATAATTAATATGTGAATATATTTTAAAATTATATTAGAGCTAGTTTCTGTTTTCGTTAAGGTGTGTAGCTAAACAATATTCGCTCTGTCTCTATGCATTATAATATTATTATAGATTGAAAAATCAATTCGTAGCTTTAATATAAGTTTAAAACCACTGAGCGTATCGATTTTTCTTTGATCAAAAAATCGTTTGGCAGCTGTAAAAGCAGTGGTATCCAATGAATAAGTTTGTCAGGAAACTGGTAATTAGCGATTTCTATTAATATTAGTAGCACACAAAAAGAAATCGATAACAGAAAGCAGCTTGTTGGGCGCTCCTTAAGAAAACAATAGATGTGCGTCGATACAGTCACAAATCAAAAACACAGAGTCAGAAGGCAGTTTGAGCAGTTGATGCGCACTGCCATGCTTTTCCAACCTCATTTTTAAGCTCAATCTACCTTATATTGCAAACGAGCGGCACTCACTGAAGGTAATTATGGCTGCGAAGACACTGTACAATGTCGTCAGACCCATTTGCTGGAGGCTCAACATGTGCGGATACAATTACGGCAATGAGAAGCCAGAAGGATGGGTGAGGAGAGGCTACAAGTTCGCTTTCAAATGTCTGATGCTGTATTCAATATGGGAGAAATTGATAGAAGAGTGTACTCAGATATTTACATATACACCAATAATGTTGTTTCAGCTGATTTGGTATTCATTATTGGTTAGTAATTTGTGCCTGCAACTATTTTTCGTGAAGGCAGGAGAGATGCAAGAGATGACGGAGAGAATGAAGCGACATGCTCATGCGCACTCTACACATGAACACTCTGCATATGTACACACCAATTCTGCGCCAATGCCAGAAATGCAGGAGGCGATGATTTAATCCAAATCATTAAGTAAATAGCTAATGGCTCACTTGGCAAGAATGCCGTTGATGATGTAAAAGTTATGGGTTCAAATCTGGCCCACTGATGAAAAATAATTTAAATATAACAAATTAATAAAAAAAAAATATAATTTCACTCTGGCCAAGAAAACCAAAGCAAATTGATTGAAGAACATTTAGTAAAAACCAAAGCAAATTGATTGAAGAACATTTAGTAAAAATATAAGAAATTATACTGGAAAAAAGAATTTTTTGTTTAGGGGTCAATTTTTTTTACCCAACAAACTGCTGTTTTTTTAAAAATTTTTAATTATTATTAAATTTTCTTTTATTAGCTTGCTTTTTCCAGTCCAAAGTAAGGCTCAACTCGGCCCTACTCGAATGACGTAAATATTTCACCACTTGGGCCGAGTGAAACTAAACTGAAAAATAACTGAATAAGACTGCAAACTGCCTTTAAGGCCCGTTGCACACATCCGATTTTTTGCCGGTCCGATTGTTGTCACGTGATCAATGACGTCAACGTCCGAACGCGA
>JAQGAZ010002999.1:0-13909 GCA_034692225.1 Polydesmus complanatus
CCCCCCCCCCCCCCCCCCCCCCCCCCCCCCCCCCCCCCCCCCCCCCGCGCGGTATAGTCACTTCATTTCAAAGTCAAAACAGTTGGATGCGCAGGCGCAACAGCCTCGTCGACGACTATAAAATTTACAGTGTTAGGAACTCCATGCAAAAACATTTCTCAAACGCAGCGCCATCATGCAGCACGCGCAATATACATACACCACACCCATCTCTCTTCTTCGACGTATGTACACGCGCGCGCGCAGAGCAAAATTATCACGTTTCCGGTTGACTTGTGAAAAAAGCCGTTAACATATTCCTATCCTCCGCCACCCACATCACTCTCCCCATCCCATTTTACGCTCAACATTCGCCAGCATATTATTTAAATAGCTTAAACTTCGAAAAGATACGAGAAAGAGAGAGCGCGAATGGAGTGAGAAAAAAAAACCGATTGCTTTAAACCGCCAGGTGGCGCTATGCCGATAAGAAAACATAACTAAATATCAATTAAATTAAAATCGAAGTTGTAAAAACGTTGAAAAACGTGTAAAAAAGGGCTATTTACACCTGCCATCGTCAAATAAAGACGTTTAATTAGAGTTTATTAAGTAAAAAAAAAATTAATAGAAATCACAGCTTGATTAAATTAAAAAAGTGTCTGCAGACGCTTTCAAGATGGCTGACAAAACTCGAAAGCTGCGCAGACTTAAATTTAAAAGCAATTTCCGTAGTGCCATTATTTTTAATGAGGATTTAGATCTCTCCCTCTCTAGCCATTCCAACCTCAGTTACAGCAGCAGCACCACCACCCTCCGCACTAAAACTGTAAAATGCTAAACGAAGCTGCCGCCATCCAGATAAACAAACCGAATTTTAAAAGATCGATTTAAAGAAGATAGCGCACGCCTATGACGTCACCTGCCATTTTTAAATTGGCGACAATTCACGCAGCTTTTTATTGACATTTTTCCTCTTTTTTTTTTTTTTGTTTATTTCTATTTTCCGTTCTTATTTATTTTTTTATATACCGGTATATATATATATATATTTTTTTTTTTTATATAAAGGTTTATGGTAGCCTCAAACTACGTGGTTGAATTTTGACAGTATTTTAAAATATCGGGCGAGCAAATAGAGCGCCTTCTAGCGAACGATTCACTTCGATTCACTCTCGAATTTGAATTATTCAAATCCTATGGAAAAAATGGCGAAAACGTAACAAACAATGTCAGATAGCAGAGAGCGCAGCCTGCAAAACACGAACAACACCGGCGATAGACGTCAGAGGGCGCTGAGGGAGTTTTTAAGTTAAGATGGTGGCGTTGTATTCCGGAAGATGAAGCACTTGGGATGCTGCTTCTTTGAGAAGTAGAAAAAAATGAAAAATGAAGAGTTTGAAAAACTAAAAAAAAAATTAGGATAGGGGAAATTTTTTAGAACTTAAAAACAAACCAATTGAACCCAGTAAAAATGAGTGGAAACCAACCGAAAAACATTGTCGAAAGCAAAAAGAACAAAATTCCTCCGGTGCTCAACTTCACCAAAATATAAAAAAAGACCAAAAAAAAAAAAAAGATAAAAAAAGTTAAAGGAAGGAAAATAAAGTACACTAATCAAAAGGGAAATAGGTGAATAAAATAAAACTACACGACAACATTGAAAAAAATATATACATATACAGTACAGTAGGTATATACTGAATATTATGGGTACAGTGATGACAACAAAATGTTTCATCGTAAACTCTTATTCTCTCTCTTCTCACATCGACTTTTATAACTCATCTCAAGATGGCGCCCGTTCTACTCCTCAAATAGAAAAAAGATAGCAGACGACTTATCACTACTAGACTTAGGACTTACAACCCTTTTCTATATCTTTATACAAGTTTCTCACTCATAAAATTTGCATGGAAATATCCTGATTCTTTTTAACCCACCCCCTGCATTTCTGATTCTAACACCCACACCTCAAACCCCGAGCCTTTTCATCTCCAAAATTAGAAGAATAAAAATAAAGTTACAGAAAGAATTCCTCCTTCTCCTCTCTTTTTTTTTTTTTTTTTGGTTTAAAAATAATATAAAAAAAAAAATTGATATAAAAAGAGAATAAAAAGTGCTCGTCATTTCCGTTCATTGAAATATTTCTCCTCGTTGCATAGAAGAGTTTCCATAGAAAAGTGAAATTCTTCCGTCATCGATATCACTGCAACATTTTCAAAAAATTCTCCGAGAGAGAGAAAAAATAAACCCAGCGGAATGTGACGCCTTTTAGCTTTTTTTTTTTTTTTTTTTTTTAATATTATTTCATCGTTGACTACGCTTTTTTCTTCTCATCTTTAACTTTTAATTTCCTATTTAAAGGGGGTATGTTACGCTAAGCGTAGAAACTACAACCACGCCATTTATAATGGTTCAACACCAGAATATCGATGTTGTGATCTAAATAAATTCCTTTCGCTTAAAAAGAAATTACTAATTAAACATGGAAATCCAATTTTAAAAAAAACAAACAATTCTTTCATCTTGATCACGTGATAACGGAAAATAATCTCATCGTTAATAATATGTATTTGTAACTTTAAGAAAAAAAATAAATTAAAAAAAAAAAAATTGGGTGAATTTAAAACGTCAGAAAAAACTATAAAAAAAATATATACGCATATATTTTTTAAAATTAAAAAAAAAACTTAATTAATACTGTGCAATCACAATAAAGTGTTTGTACTCTCTTCTTTCTATTACAATTACCGAAATGTGTACAATGTTTGATATTTTCACATTTACAAACTTCATTAAAAAGCTCAATAATGCAACGTATAAATCGGCGTTTTGTTAAATAGATAATATTGAAACTCCGGATCATTTTTCCATACAAAATGGAACAAAGAAATACAATCATTTAATTCAAAAAATCGCGTCAACAAAGTTCGGTGGAAAATGTTGCTTTATGAAAATTTACAAACATTATGTTAGTCACGAAAACAATTATTATTATTATGATGAATCGGAAAAATCGATCGATAAGCATTCACGCATTATTAAATTTACCACTAACGAAGTTTCGTGTGAACAAATGGCAATTCTAATAATTAATAAATTCATCGGTGAAAATGACCACTTGTAAAATATCCGCAGAAACATCTGGAGCGAATATTACGCTCCTTGTGGGACACTTTTAACAGTTAATAGGAAAATTGCATTTAATGCAAAACTAATGCTATTGCGCATGCGACATTAATATAGGCCGTGCTTTCAATTAAGTTATAAAAATGAAAAATTGGTGGTACAGTATTAGAATCGATCAGACTGCATATAACCTTAAACAATAAACAGTGAAATAATACTCGTAATTATTTTTAACACTTGACCAATTTTAACTTTTTTTCTTCCAAAAATTTCAATAATTATTCCAAACAATATTTCTAAACTATCGACATACCATAATATAATTATCAGCCTACATAAATTATTATTTGTGCAACACAGAATAAAATTCGTCAGAAATTTAAATAAAGCATTACGGTATTTTATCGGTTAAAAAAATTTAGTTTTTAAAAAAAATAGATTAATGCAATTTTTTGGTCAGATAACTATCGACTAAATCGATAGCTGCCTAATACAAAGAACATTTGGCAAGTATAGTATTACAAAAACAAACACAAAAAAAAAAAGATATATTTAATCAATTCAGCAATCGATTTCTTTAGTACTGTCCATTGGATATTCGTCGGTGGGTACCGGTTTTCCTTTCTTAGCCTTGACCTCTCTCCTTCGATGAAGCAGCGAAGCCACGAGGACGATGGTCACTAGCACTCCGCATCCGATTCCAATACCTATATACAACCACGGAAAGTGCGATGACGTCACGCAGTTTTCCCATTCAACTTCTTCGCCATCCGAAGCTTTATTCCCCTTATCCCCTTCGCCTCTACCAACTCCATCCACGTTACTATCGCACTTGACTTTTCGCTGACAAGTCCAAAACAAGAAAGACGTAACCACGCTCCCTTTCTCATTCTCCCCGTTGCAAGCGCCGGAGATGGAAGTTTCTTCACTCCTGTACTTCCGGCCCATCAACATCCGTTCAGTAGATCGCGTTCCCCGACTCCATCGAAAATTAAAATTGCCGGGTTCGATAACGTGAAACTCAACCAGTAGAGCGTTTCGATTGTTTCTCTTCCTTCCCCTACTTTTTCGACTCACAGATCGATTCCAGTTCCCACTATACACTTCGATGACGTTGCCGTTTACGGTTCCACCATTCCCGCCGCCATTTCCCCCTCCGACTTGAGCATTTGTGGTAAGATCGGGAATGTGTCTCGAGTAGAGAACGTTTCCCCCAGTGATGTATGTAGATGGACAGATGACGTTTAAAGGCTCAGACTCCTCCGCCGTAAACACGATGATTCGATTGTTAGTATCGCAAATTTCGGACGAGGAAAGTCCGGGAATCTTCACTTGAATATACTGATCATTATTGGCTAAAATGAGCCACGGACAACGCAATTTGGAAGTTATTGAATCGGAGAAATCGTGTTTGGTAGCCAACAGCGAGATTTCTCCTCCGTTGTTGGAATCCAGCACGTGGCCCACTCCATTTCCACACACGTCACTGTAAAACTCGTAAGAAGCTTCGAAATAAAAATTGTCAAAATCCTGAAGACTGGTCATTCCGGTGACAGTTAAATTAACGTAACCCACGTTTCCCACCAAATCCAAAGTAAGAGCTCGGTCCAGTTCGCAAACGCAAGCCACCGGAATCTCTACTGCTGAACTCCACAGGATTTGAGAAACGCGGATCTCTGCCACCTCTTCTTCAGAGTTCCGTCGCTGCTGATGACCGCTCATAGCTTCCGACATACCATCCATCATCAAAATTCGAGGCTGACACACGTATCGTCTGCTATGAAAATCGTGCACGGTCACGCACTTCCGGTTTCCTAAACGAACTTTGTGGAATGTCAGACGCACCGTTTCGGTGGAGCGACCTACGAACTTATACGAGCAACGCAAAGATTTTCTGCCTCCTCTCCCGAACAGGAAGACGTTTCTCGGAGAGGTAAAAGTTCCTTCCGGTCGGTGAGTACTGTAAAACACACGATCGCAAGGTCCTGTACTTCCCGCCATTTCCTCCCCATCTTGATGCGTATCAACAAACTCGTATCTAGCTTCCATGTGTAAATAATTGAGGCCGAAAGAGGGCGAGTAGGCGTATTTGAAAAACAAGTCTGATCCAGTCGATACGTAGCTCTCTTCCGGATATTTACACGGACGAAGAGGAATGAAATGTACAAAACTTCGCGCATGAAAGCACAATTTTACCCGACTTTCGTCGTCGAATTTAGCTAACACAGTGTTATTGTTTAATGAGTGCGGTCCGGCGTCGTAGAGTGCGCCGTGTATGATTGGCGCGTGTTTAACGGAACCTTGATCGCTTAAAGAATTAAAATTTGACCCAGATTCAACGCGATATTTAACAAAGTAAAGCCACACTCGATGATGTTCTAAACCTTTAAAATGATACGAGCAAGTCGTATTTGGCGCCACCAAGTGACCTAAACTGCGAACGATACCCGAGCGCTGTTCCTCCGCATTCAACACCCATTCACAACGCCGATCGTCCGACATAAACAAACCCATATCGGTTAGTGGAACAAAATTCACGTCTACGTTCAGTTCAAAAGTGTGGTGCTCTAATTGGTCACTGGGAGCGCTGTGGAAAGCGATCACAACGTCCGGACCGTTACTGATGACCGGCGGGAGAAAGCCCTGACCGCAAAACCGAGCCAGAACCGGCGCCGTATTGATGTCGTAGCCATTGTATATAGTCACGTGATCGTGGACGCAGGCTTCCCCAAACATCAGTTTACGCTCGTGACGAAATAAAATTCGACCGGAAGTGGGAATCTCTCGAGTGCCGGTCGAACTCACGCTTCGGTCACCAATTCCGTTGGCCGAAGTCAGAACTGCTACACGAAGCAAATAAATTAAAAGCATGAGTCGGTCATTTAGACAAAAATTCTATTTCACACATGGAAGAATCAGTGTTTCCGATGAAAAAAGATCATACATTAAAGGTGACTACATTTACTACGCGGATAAAAATAGTCAAATCATTCTCGATAATGATAAAAGTTTAAATTGAAAAGAATTGGAAGCAATGTAAAAGAGTCGATGCAGTATGAATAATAAGTGAAATTTGATAAACATTAACGTAGATTTAAAAAATTGTGTCGTCGTATACATTAATTTCACCATATCGTATATCGACTTTTTAAGAATTAAAATTCATAGAATAAATCAATTCTCACATTAATGTGGAACATAAATTGGAGAGCACTTAAGACTACATTCGTGAAATTCTTAAAGCTTTCAATTTCATCATTTCTTTAAAAAAAAAAACCCCTTTTAGGTACCGGAATGTCTAAATCCAGACAACTAATAAGCCTGCATTAATAAAATTTATATTTTCGTACTACCCGGAAGCCTACACCGACTAATTTAATAAAATAATACTGTATGATCTAAAAACTAATAAAAAATAGGATTTCATTTTATGAACAATAATACATTGTAATAATGTAACTTATTTTGAAATCGATATATTTGATGGCAATTTATTTAAATGTAAAAAAATTTGCTTCATTTAATACGAAAAACATATTTCTAAAGTAGTTATGTAAATTAATACTGACTAATTAAATTCCATGAATTGTATGTAATTTCCCCACAGCGCCTAATTTCGAATTTCCAATTAAAAACCACAAAACGTTACTTTTCCCGTTTTAATTTAATTCTTGTCGAGACAATCTTTAAATCATCTCCGTTAATCATTATTAATTTATAAGGTAGCGATTTAAAATGTACCATATCTACAAGAATTTTGAGAAAGAGAGTTCAATTAGAAAGTCCTATTCAGTTCAATTTTAAAAGCAAAAACAATATAATCTGTAAATGCCGCCACCCTTTTCATTACTTTCACGTAGAATGCCAATTTATTTAAAATAACTCGAGCCAATAAATTCATTAAAATAATTCGTGATGCATTCACGTTAAAATTGTTGACATGCGAACAAATTGCATTAAACCGATGATTGCCATTTGTTTACCATGTAAATACTCTCAAATTCAGCTTAATTTCCCTCTTCCCCATCATCAAACTTGGAAATAATCAAAACACGTGTTTTGACAATTTATTCCAAACAAAATACAGTATTAAATTTCAATTCAATTAGCTCCATCTCAACTAAAGGTAACCCGGCAATCACCCGTTCAATTCACCCACTCAACCTCATTAAAAATGTTTACCATTGGCGCTGATACTGTCTTGCACGCTGATCTTATCCTCGTTGGGTTGACGCACGACGATGAACGCGTGGCGCCCTCTAGGAATGGTGCGTTGGGTCACGTGATACAAACAGGTAACGTTGCGTAAAGTGACGCCGGGAAAATTGGGTGAATGCACGCGGCACATTTGCGAATCGCAGTCCTGAAAAAGACGGTTACACACGCTGTTGGGAATCAATTCGCCGCGGTAGATCTGCGCCTGCGGAAATCCATAACGCGTCACCGCCTCGCCTTTGGAAAGAAAGCGAAATTTTAAACTCAGCGACACCGCCTCCAGCGCCAAAGCCGCCTGACTCGATGACGAGGTTTCCGAGCCCCAAAACTCTTCTGTTGGGTAAAGGACTATGAGAATGTTGACTTTGTCTTTCTCACTGTAATACACGGGAATCCCCAAAGACGAACCGCACCATCGCCCAGTCTCTTCCGGTCGAATGTCCACGTCCATTATCTGCATGTAACCAGTCACGCAATGAGCAGTTCCGGTGCTTTCACCTGTTGAGGGCATGACAAGTCGACCCAGTTGAAAGCGATCAAACGACAGTTCCACTAGATCACCCAACTCCCCTCCTCCTGCCACGAACGTCATCTGACAAAAATACGTTGACCGTACCGAAACCAACTCCTCCGTCAAGTCCATATGATAGGTTTTCCGTCGATCGCCGTAATATGTGCGATTGCAACCTGTATAATTACTTTCATCAATTGGGACGCTCAAATAACTCAAATACCCAATAAAACCATATAAGTTGAGCTTTCAACAAATTTCAGCTTTAACTACTAGTAAATATCGTTTCTTATCCATAATAGTAGGCCTTCTTAGCAAACTTTTATAAAAATAAAATAATATGAAAATGTTGATTTTGCTAAAAATTGTCTTATTACTGTATAAGCTTACATTTTTAAATAATATTACCGGTATTTAGTTTTTATCTAGCGTACAGTAGTTACATGCAGAGTTGCATGTAGCTTTAAACTTTCTTTCAATTAAATTCGGGTGAACTAATTTGACGTCATCTCAAACAAAGACAATTTTTATTTACTCGTACTAGGAGCATGTTTGCATTACGTTATATTTAATAATTAATGAATATACAATTACCACATATTAATATGATTGAGCTTATAATTATAAAAAAATCATAATTACGGCAATTTTAATGATTAGCAATTTAACATTAATTTTAATCAAAGTTTTATACTGCAAACTCGAAAATATTAAATGTGTATTAATGAAATCTAACACACTGTAAACCATACCCGCGTAGAATTTCATAAGAAAAAATAATTGATGAATAAAAATTAACTCTTTGCGTGGTTTAAAATATTTCTATGGTAGACCTACCGGTATTTAAAAAGTTATTTATACTGCCTCCAGTATCAATTGACTTGCTTGAAATTCTACCACTTTATTTTTTTAAAAATACCTAGCGCTCTATAACCGCAAAACGCTTTTTGAAATAGCTTGCTATGCCTCTACGCCTAAGTTACGAGATTTAGTCTCACTAATGTATTCCAAACACATAACTCATAAATACAGTAACCACTTCTTGCATTTATTTAAAATACCGTATATACTGTACAGTATATAGAAAATAAACTATAAAATGAATGTAAATGACTAAAATTGAAATCATTTTTTTTTCCGGCAAGTATAAATAATTATTATCAAAATAAATGAATTTAGAATTCAAAATAGAATTGAATCATAAATTTGACTTCATCAGTAATATTTTCAAAACGGTTCTGCTTCTAATTTCTAAACTCATAATAATTATTTGAAAGTATGAGAAAAGTCCCTGTCCGCCACAACTTTTATTTAAGATAACTTACGACTGCAGTGGCCCACTTCGTCACTTCCGTCCTGGCAATCTCGGATACCGTCGCAATATTTGTCTAGACCGACGCACTCGCCGTTGTCGCAATAAAATTCCGATATCCGGCAACCGGAAGTGAGATCGACTGCGGTAGCCAAAATAAACAACGGCAACAAAAGTAACCTTTGGTAACCCCTGCGTCTTCGCTTCACTTCCACTTCCATTTCCGCCTTAATTCAACGCGCAACGGAAGCGGAGTGAAAAACGTGAGACATCACACCTCCCGCGTTGTCAAACCTCATAATAAACCCCACGTGACTTTTAACCTACAAAAACTGACATCGTCAACAGGTAAACAACAAACATCATCGAAGATGAACAAAACTGAATTTAAAAAAATATAAATAAAAAGGAGAAGTTCAAATTGATCTGGATTTTAAAATTAATACACCCAAAAAAAAAAAAAAAAAATAGAACGACTTATATTAGTTAAAGAACGATATCATGCGTCAAAAAAAAATGAATGTTTACTATAAAAACATCATCAAATATTAATTACGGTGCAGCATCTCACGGATAAAAGTTACGGAAACAGATGACAGTTCGAATATGGTCACTTCACTCATGGCAAAATAGAGCCGGGAGAAAAAAATAACAGAAAGATTAAAAAAAAAACTACCACCGCTGCTTAAGATTCCAGCAGATGTCGTTTTCCTCGCAATTTTCCAACATTACCCCTGTCTCTAATGCGATTACGGAAATAGATGATCGAGAGAGCTGACAAAAGAAACCGTCTCACCGCCAGAGGTCGCACCCTTCTCACCTACAAAAACCCTAAGAAAAGCGGCTTTGGTCTTCCCAACGTCAAAGTCCGAACAATGCGGGGCCAATTAAGCCACTTGCTGACGACACATGATGAGCGCGGCCCCTGAATTAATTCGACCAACTGCGGTGTGTCGCAGCTCAAACGCCATCTAGGAGACGACGCGGAGAAATTTGCCTTAGAAAATGCGGCAATGCGCGAGTTTCATCCGAACACATTTTCATCATTTCGATGCGAAATCAGCCCCGCCCTCTCAAACTTCCGCCCACAATAATTATCGAGTGAAATCCACCTCTTCACTCTGATCGAACGATAAACCGATGCTGGAGATACGCTCGTGACGTTGAACGAATGATGACGCGCGAAAACATATCGCGTACCTAACCGTACGGATGAATGACAGCAACGGCGCGCAGCATCCGACAGACGCATCATCCTCGCGCGTGCGCAGAGGCACCGTTTTTAGAGAAAAAAAAAAAAAAATCTTTTCCTACCTCCACTCTCTATTTCCATCTACAGATGCGATGATCGAAGCATACCGATCTTACAGCCATCTAGCGGACCATCCATAAACTGCAAAATAGAAAGAACGAAAAAAATTTAATTATTTGACTAAAGTTAATTAGAAGCGGAGTGATTAACGTTGACCTGAGCAGTAATTAAATTGCATTTAAAGCCTCGATATTTATGTTTCAGATTTTTAATTTAGATTATCCGCTTGACTTTATAGTCGGCAAGAACATCCTCGGGCAGCTACCATCGATCAACAACTCGTTAATCAAGTTGGCCAGGACGGCTCATTTTTAAGTTGATTCGGTGTGCATGCGCGCGCACCTGTCAACATATCTACGCGCACTGTATCTCGCACCACCATCCTGCGGTTATCGAACCATCCGTCAACTACAACTTCAAACTTCACGTCGCTAATAAACAGTTAATAAAAAGTTTGAAAATTAATCTCCAGCTGAGTTGTCTGTTAAAACTGCAACTCAGCTAGCAATCTCACCATCAATTTTTCAATTAAAAATAGCACCAGCTGCATGATAATTATTAATTCAAAACTTTTATCTATGGTGTATTATTAATGGGTAAAAACAAAAATCTACGAAAAATGTTTTGAAACATCTTTTTAATAAAGTTCCTTCTTTATCAACATGGAGACGCGTGCATGTATATTTTATACTCCCCAGATCGCAAACTTAATTTCCAAAAAGCTTTCTGTGCCGGTATTATATATCATCATCATGTAAGCATGCTGTGAGATATCCCAACTTAAATTTAATTAGTTCCACTTATATAAACTCTCTTAAACCTTGAATGTACGTGTAGTTGCCATGAAATTTTCAATGGATTGAAATAAAAATTAATCAATTCAAGCGCATTAAATTATTTGTTGGTTATGAATTCTTTTCTAAATACCAAACATTCCATCATGAGCAGTTTAAGCAAGACACAAATTTGATATTTTGGCCAAAAACTCTCAAACAAGACAGGAGCATTGTCATGCAAAAAAAAAAAATCTAATTCTGTTCACTGTTCAAACGTCACTGCCACAAGGTCGAAATGTGATTGGCTATTTTTTACTAGGGATGGAATACGTAATAAACACATGAATCCCAATGAATCAAATTAAAATTGGCGAAAGAAGATTACCGGTAATTAATTTCGAGATAGAATATTACGAGTATCCAGCATGCTGCATGTAAGAACAACTGGGCCCCATTTTATAATCAGCTACAAGAAATATTACGGTTTAAGCGTTTTACTATAAATTATAATTATTATGTTTAATTAGTTGCCTAGTGATCTTCGTTGAGATCTGTTTTTATAATTATAATACAAAATTAAAAACATGTTATTCATTCTTTATCTTTTTGCTTTCTTTTATTCAGTATAAATCCATAAATTAGCAATATAAAACAAGTTTATTTTAATAATTTGGTATAATTTTGGCTGTTCTGTTCGCTTGACATACTTAAGTAACAGACCTAATCACCCTTTGGAAACTACTGTAATAAAAGACATGTAAAATAAAAAAATAACAGATGAATATCCCGCATTAACGAATTTCTGCCGGTATGCCTTAAACCACGAATGCACAGACGTGCACTTCTTTCTACAGCGCTCTAGAGAAATGCTACAGATGCATCTAGCCTGTCAAGCTCCAGACATGAACGGTAAGCAAAAACTTTCAAAATATTATAATGATTACAATAACATGTACATGTATGGCCAAATTTTGCTAAAATTTAAAGGGATGCAAAAAAAAAAAAAAAACTTATAATACGGTATATAATGTGGGAAAAAAAGTTAATTTTTAATTGTTAAAAAGAAATTGTTAATTTTAAGCTGTTTTCAGCTTAAAAGTAATGCAGTTATTCCTTAAGCCCTAGCTAAAACCCAGCCAAATTGCATTTCCTAGAAATTGAAATGCGTCGCACTTTAGTTTCAAGAATGAACCATTCATTACAAATTACCGGTGTCTAAAATATATTCCCCCGAGCGCAACTTGCATTTATTAAGGAATTTTATGCAGCATTGACTGCATTTTACTTTACACGATTAGTTTTTAACCAGACTTATTTAATCAAATTTATTGAACAATATAATTCTTGTTGTTAAGCTAAAGATAAAATCACTTTCACATTTATATTTACAATCTGTGCATTCAGTTTTTTTTATCATATTGAACAAACTAGCAATTAACATGGCACTGCAAAGTTGCATGCAATTCGCTAATAATTACTGTATTATCTTTTTAAAATAATTCGGCTCATTTAAGAATTTCTACATTTTCTCGACTTAAAATTACCACTTAAAAGCACCCTGTATGCGGCTACCGGTAGCACAGTAACGCCGTCTCGCGTGGTTTTGACGCAATTCGCTTACTGCGCGCCGTAGTTCGTACGTGAAGACGACTCTACTAATTTTTAATTAAGTTAGGCCAATATGGGCGATAACATAATGCGAGTCGCCACCGAAGTTGATGGAGGAACATCCCAATTAAGCCAATAATTCAAGCAAGTTCAATTACATTTTTCCTAAAGTTAATAACATGCCCTAGTTTAAAAATCAAAACACCATAATTATTAAAGCTTTTAAAACAACTTAAATACATGTACAGTATATCCATAACACCCTGGTGAATCTGATCTCTCTCCCCCCGCTTAGTGTATTTATCCTTATTATTATCGTTGTTGTTCGGTTTGGTTTTCCATTCTGACCGACCTAACCCAGGTGTACAGGGCTAGCGGGGAATGCGGAGAGCCTCGAGAGGCCAGAATGTCACCTCGCTATGTGTTCATCACCCAGAAATAAGAAGAGTGGGAGTCACCCATCCAACTATTTGCCAAGTACAACGTTGTTTAACTTCAGCTTGTTTTTGTAATGCATTGAGTAAAATAAAATTATATAAATAAATAAAACCAGTTAACCCTCGAATAAACTGGTTTGGCACGTTTATACAAAGTACATTTAGCAAAATTAATAGTTAACCCTACGAAAAATTAGCTTCACAAAACGTGCTTTGTTCGATTTCTGCCAAGTTGAAAACACCCGTTTCCAACGAGAAATCAGCAACGCTGGGCCGAACAAGTAGTCGGTTTAGAATGGGCGACTCATAATCGAACTTCTGGCTGCACGAGCACACACCGGAGTGACATCCTGGCCCCTCGAGGCTCTTTGTAGTATTCCCAGCTGTCCCTAGAAACCTGAGTTAGATCGGTCAAGATTTGAAATAAAAAACTGTTTCACCTAGGCAAAATTGGCTTTCCCATATTTTCAGTTTTGCCAGCAACATATAATTGTTATAAAAAAAAATTAACCGTACTTATTTATTTATTTTACAAATTACGAGTACTGTAATTATACAGGGTGAGTACGATAAAAGGGAACCTCACAAAATTGCCCATAAAATATTTATTTCTCAACCAAATCGAGT
>JAQGAZ010003000.1:0-13888 GCA_034692225.1 Polydesmus complanatus
GACTCGAAAATGCTGCTTTTCAACTTTTACTTTTTCAACTCAGCAACAACGATTTGAATATTGGGCATGGTTAGAAACATTTATGAGAGAAACGCAAAAAATATAAATGGGAGTTATGCGGAAATCGCTCGAATTTCGAGGTTTCAACGCCAATTCAATACAATATTCTCGCTATAGTCAAACCTCTGGTCCGAGACCACCGTTGGAGATAAATAAAAGTGGTTTTCAAATAGAATTTTTTTAAAATTTAAATTTAACGTTGACAGTTGACTCATAATCTCGGTGGTCTTGAAATAGAAACCTCTTTTGAAATTGGGTCTTTAAATGAGCAGTAGAGGTGCTTTAACATTGGGAAAATCGGAGGGGCCTACAGTATTTGAGGTGGTCTCGAAACGGGAGTGGTCTTGAATCGTGATCTTGCGTAGAGGTTTGACTGTATAAAGTACAACTTGAAAAAGATCGATTGAATGTCGAGGAGGAGGGGGGAGAAAAAACGCTTGGAGGGAGATTAAATTGATCGCAACATCGAACTATAATCAAGTGTGTCTGTAATTAAGTTTCTTTAGTTTTTCTCAATGAAGAATACACAATGCATGTGCTTGATATAATACCAGTTTAATTTTATATAGGTTTTCGGGTATATGGGGAAAGGGTGGGCGCAGCGCGATGTGTTGAGCCCTAAGGATGTATCCACTGCCTAAAATTGCGATTATAACGCGATTTAATTAGGTATGCACCGCTGCCTTTTTCAACCTATTAAATTTGAGCGACGAAATTTTTTCTTTTTTTTTTCGTAAGCGTGTGCGGTGGAATACTGTAATTGTAATAAGGAGTTTGCGGTCGATCGGTATTTTGCAAAATTTTTGGGCGTCGTGATACGCTCGATAGTACGGTACACCGCGAGCGATAAGTGTGAAAATCAAATTTTTACGTCATTTTATTTTATTTTTGATGGGATTCGTGTGTCAAAACGGATTGACCGCAAACTCTTCCTACAACTGGGAGCGGTTTTAGCGAAGTCGAATTGTTATCGTTCTAATAATTAATGGTAAATGAGAATATTGAAGTTTTTTTTTTTTTCGTTGTTCGTTATTATGCGATACGCGTGATGACGTTTTAAATCAGATTTGATACATCGACGAATTTTCTTACTTATTTCAACAATTTAAATTGCGTTCGTTATTTTGGAGATTGGAGGTAGATTTTTTTTATTTTTATTTTGAGTCAAAATAGAGTAATCATTATTTTTAGTTTATATTTAGATGTACGAGTAATGCATTTTTTTAAAAAAAAAAATATTTTGACATTTATTATGGACGAGTAAAAGGTCAAATGCGCCAAAAATAAAAACATTTTACCCGAATGAAACCTTTAAATTTGCCTTTAACCAGCGCGGACCGCGAGTGGTGGTTCAATGGACCGGTAATTATAGATTAGCGTTTACCATTATTCTTAATTGGTAGTGTGTTTGACTTCTTGCGTTCACTGCAGACTCTTCCCAAGTACGGTGTAGAATTATTGATCCTTGAATAACCCATTTCTTTTTGTACCGCTACTGTTACTAAGAAAAAGCAATTTTGGATCATTTTTTAATTTTTTATTAACTTAGAACTATTAAATTTTAATTCTGTAGTAATGATAACAGCAAGCACGGGTAATCACAAATTTTAAATGTTTTTTATACCGTTATTACAATTTATATGTATTTTTTTTTTTTTAGAAATTTGCTCAAATTTAAAAGTTTTCTTTTAGTTTTTGCTTGATAGAACTACCGTGTTTATTTATAAAAAATGCAAACACTGAGATACAGTATTTTATTTATTTACATAAAATAAAAAAAACTGTATATACAGTAATGTATTTTGCTATGGCATAAAAAAGTATAATTTGTTATTCTATTACAGCACTCACATGTACATACTAGTTAAAAATTTATTTAAATTTAGAGCCAAATATTTTGCTTCCACGCTGGACCGCGCTGTACACGGTGGACGGAAAGAAAGCAGTCTATACTGTACTTTAATATGAGAAAAAAAAAACTATTTTTTGTTGTGGCGTTAATTTTTAACTGATATAGATGATTATTACTGATGATGAGTAAAAAATATTATGGTAATTTTATAGTATAGATTAAAATACGTTTAGTTTCAAATCTCAATAGCAAATTTTGTTAATTATTTCTCAAGTTGTTAATTTTAAGGTTCGTTTTTTTTTTACCGTACACCGTGTATAATTCCGTTGTGAATTCCATCTCCCACAATACCAGTAAATAAATTTGTGTGCATTATTAGGTGCATTTGAGGGCTTTTTAATAGGTGTCTCTAGCTTTTTTTTTCTTTTTTTTAATGAGACTAATTTCTATTTAGAAAAATAATATCTCCAACACTATTTTTGTTTTGCATTTTTTTTTGTTTTGTTGATGATAAAAAAAATCGAATGAATAGTTTATGATGACAATCTCTATTTGTGATAAATTAAAATGTGAGATTGAGAATTAATCTTTTATCACTTGATAATATAATTTTCTTCAAACACCATTGAGAAGTATCTTTTTTATTTTTTTAATTCGGTATACGATTTTTTTCTTCCCTCTTTTTTTTTTTTTTTTGATGAAAGAAATCTATGTCTAATTAAAGCCTATGCGCAAAGTTAATCGAATTGACTATTTTTTTCTTCTTCTTGTTTTATACTTTTTTTTTTGATAAGGACAAGTTTGATGGAAGTGCGCGAGAAATCTTGAAGCATAAAAAAACGGGGGAAAATACAGTAGAAATAGAATGGAAAATGAACTTAAACAATTAAATCACTTTTTTTTTTTTTGCGCGCGGAGACGATGATGGGTAGTAGTCGTGAGGGGTAGATTGGGGAAAGATGTTACTAAATGGTTGTCAGTTTTTAAATTGAATTCCATTTATTACATCACAAAGTACGAGCTGCTTGTGTTTTAGCTGCAGGAGCGATTCGAGAAGAACGTAAAAAGTTGGTTCATCTAATTCCAAGCATAACGAGTGATATTTTTGAATCAATCTTGAAAATGATGGCAAAGACTGAAATTTATAACTGGTGATAAGACTTTTAATAATACAGTACATGTACTGTAAAGTTAATTGTTAAACTTAAAGGTAATTTATCTTCATCTTGAAATAATATTTGTTTAAAAGAAATATTGAGCGCTATCTTTTCTTTATTATTGTTTGTTTATTTTATAGGTTTAATAAGTTTTTTTTGTCCATTTCTTTCGTTTTGATGCAACAAAAATATTGACTTGTTTACTTAACCGGTTTTCGCATACCAATTTTTTGATATATTTTTTCCTGCAATTCACGACAACGTTGTGAAGCAGCCGCGTTGGTTCAAGTGATTATGTTCTACGTAATACCGCGCTTCTCCTCAAATTTCTTTTACCTCTGATTCAACGTTTTGATAAAAAAAAAAATTATCCGCGACTCAAAATACAATATAAAGTACGGTACTATACTTGTAACAGTAGACCTACTTTTATAATTATAAAATAAATTTTTTTTATGACGAAGGTAAATAAGATTTTTTTTTGTTTGACTTTTGTCAAAATATTGCTTTTTTTTAATACGTAAATTCATACATGTGAGCTTCTGCCGCATCCCACAATTTGTTAAGCAAAGTTCATAATTCTGCGTCTAATTGCTTGCAATTTGTTTTCTGCAAATGTGCCCGGGCACACTCTCCCCTAAGGCTGTACCGCCCACCTCGCCGCGCCACTCAAGACATAAACTCACCGTAGTTTGAATATAAAATTGCCATTGACATTTGAAGGCAAAATATTCAGGTCTTGTTCGATCTTTTGCACAGACCGATTTGGGGCGATTTTGAATCTTTGCGCGAAAGTTAATTAAGGTAAGATATTATTGTTATACAGTATTTTATATTGAATTTCATATCATTATTATGCCAAACCCAATGGCCCAAAGTGTTTTTATTTATGGTTTATGACATATTTAGCCTCATTAATTGGCCGGCCAAATTGATAACTGAACACATTTTTATCGCTTTTCGTCTGGCCAGTATGTTATATCATTTCGGCCTTAATATTATAACGATATGATGCAATAGTTTGTGTATAGAAAACACGGGAGCTTTGATGCGGCTAAAGTGAATTTTTATTAACGTTGGGAGTTGTGAAACTTAATGTTGTCAATTTCTATCAGATCAGAAATTCATAAGGTCTGAGTTTTAGGATTTTATACTTTTTTTTTTCTCTCTCGCTCCTTTTCTTCTGGTTTACTGTGTTTTTTGGCCTTTGCATTGTGTTATGTCATTTTCTATTATATTATGTGTGGTCGCGTCTATCTTGTCCGTTTTAAAATTGCTGTCGCCCTAAAAATTGCATGACATATCGAAATTCTCGAAGGATGTGTTGTGCGGTATCTTGAATACGAGGATATTTTTGCTCCCCCTGGTTGGTGGTTTTCGACAACAACAATCTCCCTCCACTCTTCTTTTCCTATGTACGTATTTATTTCCTCGAAGCGCGCGAGATAGAAGGACGCTGGTGGGTATTACGGCACACACGCATAACACACGCGGAGAGACACTATTACAACAACAAACATCCTCTTCATATCGAAAAAAGATGTACATCACACTATCTAATACACTATTTATAGCATATGTGTGCACTTATGTAGTGTGGGCTTATGGTGGTTTGCAATGAAATGAGTGAGTGCGAGCAGCAGTTTGCAAGCGCATATTTAGGATGCTGCTGTTAAGCCACACACGTGCTCAAAGTTGGACACATCTGGAGAACGTTAGATGCGTCCCCGATGATAATCTTCTCGACAACTTTGGGTGATGACAATTATTAGACTTTGATAAGTCGGTAATCACGGTAAGCTATTTTATTTAAAAAAAAAAAAAAAAAGGGTGGGGTTACACAAGGTTTAGAGGAGTTCAACTTTATATTTCTAATTATATGGTAAGATAATGACAGTAAATGCGGTATAATTTAGTCAAATTATCTTGATTTAATATTTTAGTGATAATAAATGAGCTTTTATTAAACTACACGGTGTCCGTAAAAAAAACGTACCCATACTTTTAACATTCTAAATATTTGAATGACACACGGGAAAACTTTATTTTAATGACTTTTTTTTATCATTGAATTTCTTGTTATGTTCTCGTTTGAGAGTTTTTTTTTATTTTGTTGTTAAATTTTAAATTTGCCAAATTGGTATTGGAATAGGAAGTGAATTCGAATTATTGAAGTTAAAAAAATGTTTGCTAAATCGATTTTTCAAAGCGTTTCAAACTGAGCAGGATTTAATGAAACGCGATTTTGTTTTTCAATGTGCGAGTTAATAAAATATTAATGAGAGTAAGGTACATAAAGTTATTCGTTTATTTTATTTTATGGCATTTAATAATGAAGTTATACTTTTTTTTTATGCAGTTAATATATTTTTGGTGTGTGGTCGCATTCCTCGTAAGTAGAATCCTTATTGAAAATAACATTATTCGTGTAACATGGTGGAGGATGGCACTCGATCCGGAAGTGCTCGAGTCTCGATCGAATTGCCACTCGTCAAGTTTTTTTTATCTTTTATTCATCTACAGGTATTTATAAACGTCACCGTTCACAATACGCAATATAAAGCTGGTTTTTTTTAAAAAAAAAAAAGTTGAAATATTTATTTTCAATTGCTGGTACTGCAAAAAAAATTGAATTTTATTAGGCCTTATTCTAAATTAAGCGATTTAATCTTGGTTTCAAATTCAGGTTACAATCGACGAGGTTTTATAAACCGAAATTAAATTTCGCCAACAAAATTTAATGAAATTTCATTCAAAAAACATTGCCATACATTTTTTTTTAACCTTTATTTTAACTTTTCTCTCTCTCCACCCTAGCAAGGCCGGTAGTTTAAGAAACTAAGATTCGTGTAAAGTGAAGATTAAAGCAAACTAGATCACCGAGTGGTAACGAAATGTGAGCGTGCATAATCATAATTAAATTAAGTTGCATTTTGTAATTAGGTTTGCTGTACAATTTGAATTTACATTGCCAACGTGGAGTGCTATTAATTAGGCGAATAACCGGAACTAGGGCACTAAATAACGTTTCTCCCCCTCTCTCGTTAATTTATTACCGCGACTAGATACGGTCGTACCCCGGGCGTCATTAAAACATTTGCGACGCACTGCTAAACAAATAAAATTAGCCTTACAACGCATATAAAGCTAATTAATTATTGCATTATGTAGAACTAATATTTTTCGGATTTACAACGATGCCTTGCAATACACGATTTCAAATGGCGACCAAGAGCCAGGAAATAAATTAATAAAAATCGGCGAGAGTGAGGGTTTGTTAGAACTGTATGAGACTGTATCTCGTTATAATCGGTGATAATGTTGATACAGTAATCACGTTGGGTGAATGCGCGTGAGTTAATACGAGTATTAGTATTATGAAATTTCGGGATAATATTTAAAATTTAGAGATGTGATTATTAATGTCAAATCCCAGCGATTAATACTGGAAATTGGTGATTGTGGCCTCGAATTGACGCTTCAAATTTGAAAATCGACTTTAAAAATTTCGACTGTGGTTTATTAAAACCAGTCATCACTGAGGTACGATCGAAAAGTTCGTGCAAAACTTTAATTTCTAAAATAATAATTATTTAACTCTTAATTTTTATACTGTTCTCTATAAAATAGACCCTAACGTAGTAACAGACCTGTCCTAAAATGTCACCTTTTATTCCACAAATTTCTTAGTTGGCTGTCAAACTTAAAATACGCGGTAAAAATAATTGCCAGTTTATTTGAAGGTCAAATATAGGTTAACCAAAAATGTCACCAAAAAAGGTTTATTAATATGCACAAAATATTGAGCGAAAATTTTAAAAATTGCACGAACTTTTCGACTTAACCTCGTGCAACTTATTTGTACGCCTAGTATGTGTTGATTGGTTGTTTTCAGCTAATGCATTGCAAAGTATTATTTACTAATTAAGATTTCTTACTGAGAAAAATCAATACTGTAGGTCTATTTCTGCCTCATGATTGAGTGTAAAATGAGTGCAAGAATAGAAGCCGAATAAAAAGAAAAGAAAATGAGAAACTGAACTTGACAACTGATGGTCGGGTTCGGTAAGGTTCCCTCTTCAGGCTCATTTGGTTTAGCTTGCTTTTTATTTGTAACAAAAATTGAATTGTGAATTAGGATGTATTAAGAAAAATGTCTATTGCCGGTACATAAATTCATTTTATGTGGTTCGAATTTTGCGGTTTCATATTTGATGTATTATTATAATATTTTTTTGATACCAGCGTATATTACGAACAAGCCCAATTACATTTGTATCCGGTTTTTATACGAAAATAGTGCGCGGTTATTGTGATTGGCCATAAGGTTTTTCGTTTCAATCTATATTGCAATCTCTGATTAATGTGGCGTTATGTGTAAACTTGTAATGTATTTGGTTGCCGAGATTGAGACCCTCCTCCTCCTCGCCGCATTCCTTCCTCTTCATCATCTACCCACAATCTCTCTGGTATCTCAATTTATAGCATGGAATATTTGAGCAGCGCAATTACTCGTTCGCATTTAAATAAGAGTCGTTGGTAATCTTATTTGATCCAATTTTAGCTACGTTGAAGGTGAATATAGGAGTTAAGTAGAGACGGGGTGGAGACGAGCGGGAGCGGGAGAGAGAGAGATTCCGGTTGGGTTCCCTACGCGTCGAAAGCGTTTATCAGGTCGATAATAAATAGCTATTTCCATATCCTGCCATTTTGCGCTCTCATTAGTAACTTAATTAACTAGAGAATATTTCGTTATTTTTCTAAAGTAACGACTCACCGACGCTGCTGCTGCCGCTACTGTTGTTACTTTTTGACACTTTTATTTTTTGAAACGGCGTATCGAAAGTGCGTGATGCTCAGTGGAGGGGGGCTTATCACCGCCGTTTTCATAGCGAATTACGTAAACAGCTAGGCCACGGAGGGATTTTATCTACGGAAACTGATATGTTCAAGCGTTTTTTTATTTTTTTTTTGTTGTAGAACGTCGTACGTTATACGCAGTATAAATCAATGTAGCACAACCTCGATATAACGTTTTTGAAAAGTAATTACTGTACACCAATACTTCGCTATAACAGCCTCTATTATTGATGGTAGCCTACTGTTTTGACCACAAAAAAAACCCGTCTTAAAAATGAATAAAATTTATATTAAAGATGCGCATTTTTTTTTTTAAAAAAAATTGCTGAAATTTCTCTTGCAAAAGCACATTTTACATGACTCGCTAGAATGGAATTTGGCTGAAATAGGTTGAGAAAGTGTTGTTTTTCTTCAATACAATGCATGTACATGTACAGTAAAAATTAATCGCTTTTACGTTGTTTGTGTTTTGGGTTTTGTTTCAGCTTAATAACCAGAAAGCTGTGAGGAAAGGACAGTATATAGAATTCTTTGAATGTTTTTATTGTGCATCATGCAATGATATAATAAAATAATAGGTAAAAAATGCATATTCTATTGAAAACTTGACATTTTTATTTTAAATTTTTTTTGAAATTGGAACCGATCGCATGGAGTTTAAATTTGTTTCTATGGAAAAATTATTCGATATAGGCCTACGGCGTTTTGCTTTACGACCAACTTTCCAGGAACGTATCTAGGCCGTATATCGAAATATTGGTGTAAGCTTAATTAAAAAATAAGGTTTTTTATTTTTAGTTTCGGTATTGATTTTTTATAATAATTATTACTGTGCTTTGAAAATGTGAAATTTCGTTTTGTTATTAATTTGACTAATCTTTATTGTTGCTATCAAAAATGGATTAACTTAAAATAGATGTTGTGAGGCTTTACAATTTCTATACTTTTTATCTTCGTTAATCGCGTTTAATTTGTGATGATATTGCTCTAAAAAAAAGTCGTTTTAACTTCTGTATTTTTGTTAATTTCAATTTTTCAATCACGATTTAACCGCTACATTTCGATTTAAAAATCTGGTGGCAACGAAATTTGTAGTGAAAAAATTGAAACGATGTTGTGTTTGTGGGAACGTTTAATCGAAGTTTCCCTCTTTTACACATCGACTCGTTTCTCGCGCGTCAAACTATAAGCGTTTATCTTTGGATAGATATCCGATGAATATCCTTAAATTCTTAATTTTAACTGGCGTCCAATTTCTTCCACGTGAACAGCTCCTTTAATTGAACCTGTAAAACAAGCAGGAGGGGAAAAAAAATGTGATGAATTTGTCCCTCGACTGTTAATTAATGCTATCTTCGATTCACTCAAGGGGAATTTCGTTGCGGATAGGAGAATAGCGCGAGAGAAGTTGCTTTTCGCGCGCTTTTTTTTTTATTTTTTTGGTTCGCTCGATTTGCTTCCTCTCTATTTTTTCTCTCTCGTAATGATAGTTTTCTTGCAAACCAGTGATTGTTTACAGAAAGTAATTTACATTAAGTTAAGTGGCCGATCGAAATGAATGATTACCTGCGTTAACTTAAGTCGATCTTCTTAAAAAGTTTCGCTTTTTAAGATTGGGAATTTATTTTTTTTCTTCCTCGCTTTTGATTAATTATTATTAGCTTAGAGAATGATGTCTAAATACGAAGCGTTTCAGGCTCCAAACTGGTGATGGAAGGAGGTGAAAAATTGAAAATGATACTCATCAAATACTCTCGATTTACACGGCTACATTCACTTGGCATTTTTTTTTTCTAAATTGGGCAAATACACGTAGGTCTACATGTATAGACATGTATAGACTTAGTAAACAAGAATACTTATAAATTGACTGATTTTGCGTTAAAAATTTTTTCTCTCTACAATAAAAAAAAATAGCTTGTGTATTTAAGACAGCTATGTTAATGAGAGCATTTATCTTTTCGAAAAGATTGGTATGCATTATAATTAGGCGATAAATAAATGCAGTAAATATAATAAATCTTAAATAGGCCTTACAGCATTTCGTTGCTTTGGCATTTTTTTATGTTAGATTTAATCTTAATTACAAGTTTGAATGGTGGCAACTAGGAACGTTGTACCAAATTTAACCAAAGATCAAATTATATCAGGAAATAAAAAAATACATAGGGTGTGCGTTAGTTTTGAAACTGCAGAAAGAGTAAAGTACAGTATCGTGCAGATTTACGTAATTTCGTGCGGAAAGTGCACATTTTTTGATAAAAATGTGTCGTCATAATTATCTTTAAGCCGTGTGCCAGATTATGATGATATACAGCGTCCATCGACAAACTTTATCGATCGACAAATTTTTTACTATGTAGTCTACATAGTCTCAGTAGTGTGGACGTGTCGATCGAACCATCGATAAAATAGTTTAAGTTTAATTTTAAAATAGTCGTGTCTAATATCACACTTGGAAATAAAATCTGATATAAAATTAATAAATAAAAAAGCCCATCCGCAAAGACTTGAATCGGGTTGAGTTCGACTCTCCAATTCTTCGATTCGTTCGACATGTCGATTGATGTGTCCACACACTTGTAGACTCTGTCGATCGACGCGGCCGGTCTATGTCGATCGGCATAATCTGCGCGCCGCTTTAAGCAATATGACGGATCAGACGAAAGAAAGTGATGAAAATACAGTAAATTATATTCAACTGGTTAAATTTATTTTCCGCAGCTTTCTTCTTCTACAAATTATTCCAGCCAATGGAAAAGCAAGAAGAAGGTCAGTGAAAATCGGTCACATGATCTTTCTCACTATTTCTTTGCTAAAGCTGTTTCAACAAATTTTTGTTAAATGTATAAAGTATTTTATTATTTTTATACCGAAAAAATTATTGACTAATTCAAATTGTAATAACTTTTTTTTTTTTTGTGGAAAAAAGCGAGTTTTATGCAAATACAGTATGTGTGCACCGTGTTTTTCCTTTTTGCATCAATCAGTGTTTGAAAAAGCATAGTCGAAAGTACAGAAAAGCCCACGTGTGGTGTACTTTTGTGTTGCCAATTATTGTAGAATAAAATTGGAAACTAAAAATAATGTTATTACAAAATTGTAATTTTAAAGTTTTAGAAGTACCATACATTGGAATTTAAAGTTCAAAAATCGTGCTATGCTACTTGGTATTTAATATTTTAAGCACAAAAGTTGAACTGTTACCTGAGTTGTACGAGTATTTTTGCCGCTTTTTATTTACGGTATTGTGATAAAAACTCTTATTAAAATTCGTTTACAGTATTCGTTTGTAAACGTAATTGTATTTTTTTTAGTGGTAAATATTCGCCAGTGTGAATCCGCACATATCACATGTAATTAACTTTTTTATCTATTCATTGGTTTTTATTAGGTGTTGAACGACAGAAAAGAATAAAAAAAAAGTACCGTAGGTATCTGTCATAATTATTATAGATCAGCACACTTCCAGTTATAAAAAATTTAATTGAAAATGAAGTCGTCAAATAGTAATTATTATATATTTCTATGCAGCGTACAAAAAGTTGTTTGAGAAATGCGGTCTTAGGCAATCGATTATTTTGAGACAGATGCGTTTTCAAAAAAAAAAAAATATTGTAAGAAATCAATACTAATATAAAAAGTAATGTGAAGACAGTTTCTTTATAATAATGCGGTGTTGTTTTTGGAGTCAAGGGAACCGGGGAATATAGCGGTTCGCTGCATATAAATGAACGACCGATGATGACATAGTTTTAACGCTCGACCAAACTTCTACTTTTAAATAAATAAAAAAACAAAGGGAAAATAGGCAAAAAAAAAACAAAGGAATTTATTTAAAAAAATTTAGCTCATCACCTTTATAAAAAACTGTCCGTTAATTTATTATTCAATTTTTTATCATTACTGTACTTCCGGATAGTACATTTTTCTGTTTCGCGTTTTACGCCAATCGAGAGTAGTAAAAAAAGTATAGAGTATAAGATCGCAAATTAGTGGTAATTGACTCCCGCAAATTCGCCGCCGTTTCAATTGCGCAAATTTTTTTTTCTTACTTAAGTTGATACGCGTGATTTTCATTTTGAAACTGCGCTCGCGCGTTCTCTCGCGATTAGTTTATGAAATGGAGTGCAGGTAGAGACATGAGATTTAGTTCATAAGCAGGACCGGATTTTTGCATTAAGAACCTTACCAAAATAGCACATTTCTTTTTAATAGTAAAATAATTTTCTGCAAAATTAAGCAAATAAAAATTAAGCTTAAAAAATTTCAAGAAATGAAATTTCGGACAAATTCCGATTTAAAGAATTTAAAAAAATAACAAACAATATTGTACTTTAACATTTATACAGCACAATGTTACGCACAATTATTTTTTTTGGGTTATTTCGAACATTTATAAGTAACTGCCTTACCTACATCTCTCTACATGTATATTCAATGCTTATTCATTTTATAAACTGATTCACACAGTTTATTTTGATTAGTTTTCTATGAAATTGTACGTGCGCTAGTGTTAAGCCACTCGTTGCGTCACGAAACGGTTAAACAATAATTATTTTGTTTTGAAACAATGCGGATAATTAGAAAGGGCGTAACGGAAGAAAAGTTAGCCAAGTGTATACGAAGATTTTCTTTTTTCCTAATTTAAGGTGACACCGTGTTCATTTTCAAGTGAAGTTTATGTCGGTTTTAATAATATTTTATGGCGTATATTATTAGAAAGATCGCGTTTAAATTTATTATTTATTTTTTTGTTTGTATCTTATAATTTTCTGTTACAAATCGTGACGTCGCTTCCGGGCTTAACTTTAATTGCGAATAGTCTGGGGCAATTTCAATGCGCATCCTCTTATAAAATGTTCGCGCGGCTGACTTAAAGGCCAACCAACTTTATTTTGAATCGATCTGGGATTTTGATCGTGATTACTGTTTTCTTTTTCTATTTCTTTCAAATTTTTTTGAAAAAGCGAGATTAAACTAGTATTAAAACGGTTATTTAAACAGAAATGATGAGTAGATTAATTGAATTTAGAACTCGGCGGACTCACAGATGGTTATTTACCGATTGAACATTGGGAATGGGGTTTAATAAATACTTGATCACAATTTCTAGTACATTAATAGAATTCTAGTCAAAAGATGTCTAGCCACAAATTACAATTTTAATAGCATAAAAGTAATTTTTTTAAAAAATTTATTTGAACACCACCTCCATTTTAAGACCATTTTTACTAAGTCCCAACAACTGAGTCTTGAAATAGAGGTTTTACTGTACAATAATAGTAGACATTCATTTGTAGTACAGTAGGGGGCCGATATTTCGGACTCCAAAAATCCGGATTCAATACAATCCGGATTATCGAACATTTTCTCCATTTTGAACATTATTTTCTGTGTTTTTTTTTTTGCTCTGTGGTTTTTTCTCTATGGGTTTTAACATGCGTTTGAAAATCCGGATGGGGTCTGGTTTCAATTAGTCCGGATTAGCGGCGCTCTGATGTAATTACTATTTTTTCATTGTTTCATTTTACGATACAGGAAGTTCTTTTTAAAAGAAAAAAAATTAGTTTAAAGTATTTCGCAAAATTTTGAAATCTACTTTCATTAAATTTGGAGCAATACTGCGATATTCTTGGAAAAATATGAGTCTTTTCTTGACGCAATAACAGACTTTTTGTGAGGGGAATATTTTGTGATTGCCGCGGGACTTTCGAAAAATTAAAACCGAGGATTTAATTATTACGAAAATCTTTGTGCAGTGTTTTATTTTCTTGCATAACGAATGAAATGTTTGTTGCGTAATGGTTAACAGTACTTATGGCCTACGATTAATACAAATCCGGCTCTGTTCATAAAATGAATGCCGCCCAACCATTGGAGGGGGTCGGAACGGTGATGTGAGTTTGAAGGGTTTAAATTTGAAACAATTTGGCAGTGAAATCAAGATGGAAAAGGA
>JAQGAZ010003001.1:0-13883 GCA_034692225.1 Polydesmus complanatus
GCTGTTGCTTCGATACCGGAAGGCGATGAAAGTGGACCTAGAATCCATTACTGTTAAAACTTTATCAAATTGCTTTTTAAAAAAAAATAAATCAACAACCATCATTGGTGCTAACGTATTGCACTATACTAGTAAATGACAAAGCATCTGCCAACTGATAGGTGCAATCGGTGCAATTGAGTTTCCACACGAGAGAAATTATAGCCACGTGGTCTATCAAATTTTCTCCAATACCTGGTCGGTCGGCCAGCACGGCAATCTAATTAACATAAATTTTATGTTTATCAAAATAATTCAGTAGCTTCGAATTAGCGCTCGCATTTTTTTTTTTTTTTTGAGTAAAGATTCTAGAATAAAATAATTGTGGGAGAAATAGTTAGAGGCGTAATTAAGTGAATTTGGAATTCTTTTTGGTTGTTACTTATTTGATAGTTACATTAAATTTTTCTAATTGATCCTTCGGTCCAATCCCAGAATGCATGAGAATTTTAGGAGAAGCTAAACTTCCCGCACTTAAAATCACTTCTTTGGTGACTGTTGCCGTAAATGTTTCTCCATTATTGACAAACTCAACGCCATTTGCGGTTGTGTTCGCAAAGGTAACCTAAACGCGTAAATTAAATAAAAATAATCAATTGAGTTTTAATAAAAATTTGATCTTACTTTAATCACGACTGAATTTGTTAAAATATACAAGTTGGGTTTGGTTGGTCCAGTGTCGAGGTACCCCAAATAGGTGCTGCATCTAGTGCCATTTCTAATGGTAAAATCCAGTTCAGAAACCCCTAAGAAGTTGAACTTTTTAATATGAACTTTTTTTTATTAGAGTTGTAGAATTTTAAATAACCCGTATGGTTTTCTAAATTGTAATCTATTTCGGGTAAGCCAGTTTCTACAGCTCCCGCTATGAATTTACTTAAAGCCGGTGTAACGTAAGTCAACCTTGAAACAGTTAAAGGGCCATCTGTGCCGTGAAATTGTGCTAAAAAGTAAATCAAATTAAAGAATTAAATTTGTTTTTTTTTTACTTAGAAAAAGACATCAAATGTCAAATTTACTATTGTTCATCTGTCCTGGTACGGTATTGTCTTCTGCTTTGATGTAGAAAGGTAATACATCGTCGTAACTCCAATCCGTGAGTCCTAAGGCGGCCCAGGCGTCGTGATCCTGTTTAGTTCCCCGAACGTATAACATGTCGTTGATGGAACTAGTTCCACCCAACACTTTTCCTTGAGCGTAGTTAAATTTCTGGTAAAAGGATTTGCAATTTTATTTAATACAATTGTTTTGCAAAATATCGTATGCTGCATAGTTTTGGTAAAAGAGTTTACTTGGTCCGGGAACGACCTAAAACATTCGGTTTGAGGTTCGATGGGGTAATGCCAGGCTCCAGGACCTTCGGTTTGGAATAAGCAAAATCCGGGAATTGTGGAAAGCGCAGCTGGAGTTTGTCCAGCTTCAATCAATAAAATATTTAATTCCGATTTTTCGCTTATCCGGCTGGCCACGGTGGCTCCACCTGAACCACCTCCAACTACAGAAAAAATTAAATTATATTTCGTTAAAATTATAATACGCGTACACTCTTGAGTAAGTTATAAATTATGTTGTTGTAACTTGCTTGCAATAAGTAACTAAACTAGTGCAGAGAGAGTGAATTATTGGCAAACTTCTTAGGTAAATAAACGAATTCGCGCAATGCAAGGGATTATTATTTTTATTATTTTATTGTATAATTTATTAAATTTAAAAATAAGAAGTATTAATACATGTAATATAAATTAATTTAATTTAAATTTAGTTTTCGTATCCCTTAAAAAACCTGAAATTTTGTTTTAATCAAAAACAAAGTTTGCTTAATAATAAAATTATTTCTAGTTGAAATAAAAAAAAAAGTCTTTTACTTATAATGTAGTCAAACGTCATAGTTTGAGCTTGTTGCGGGTTAAGATAAACTTGTCCCGCGCAGTAAGAAATTTGAAGGAAAAAGTATAAAAATAACATTAATTCTACATTCATTTTAACCTGCAAAAATGAAAATAAAATTATGGATTTGGTAAATATAAATACTGTAATTATTTTTTTTTATAAAATTATCGATGATAACTCAACTGTTGCAAGTGCACGAAAGAGAAATAAATTCCTCGGTTATTTTATACTGTCATGTACAGTATTTATTGTTACTAAATATAATAGTTCGGCGACGTTTAATAAATTAGCCATTGATTATTCAAGTGCAGTCGCACGCCTCCCGTACAGTTAAATGTGACGCAAGCAATCGTCTGACGTGTAGAGGGGGTGGGTGGTAGAGAACACAAAAGTAAAATAAAAAGACCAGTTTTAACTTAAAATTGCTTTGTTTTGGTTATTAATTACAGATAATTTTTGCTTTGCTAATTTCTAGATTAGCTTTTATGTTTTATAACTTTTTAGTTTTGACGATTTTTTTTATTAACACTAGCATGTAAAAACGCTTGCCATTAGCGTCGGAATGGGTGCTCAAATGTTTTAATGGAAATACTGAATAGTTAATGTAAGCTGAATAATTAGCAAACGTAGGCTGCAATTATTTACCGGTGTTATTAGACGATAATTAAATGTTACCCGCAGTCGCATTTTTGTAATAACGTAATATTTTATATTTTTAGTTATGAAAGTTATTATATTTTTAGATGAGATTCACCAAAATTACAATGAACTTAAAATTGGAGCAAATATCAAATTGCGAAAAAATATATGTTTATGAAATAAAACGTTTAATTCTTAGTTGAATGCCGGTAGCGATAATTATTATTACGCAAGTGTTATATTAGTAGACACATCATTCATTACATTTTACACGTCATACATTTTTCCTCGAAATATTTGCATTAGTTTTTGACACTTGCGATAATGCGATAATGCGAATGTCAAAAACAGTATTTTTGAAGCGAGTTAAATTTTGACTTGACAATATACTGTATTTATTGTTAAGCTATCAGCAGGTGCCAATCAATCTACTAATTAAATAAAAACTCTAAAAAAAAAAATATTGTATTAAATTACTTTTAACCATTTAACTGTAAAATAATATCTGCCAAATGAAATGCAAGTACTGTATTCAACTAGTCAAAAATATGAATTTCTTTTATCACAAGTTAAAATTAAAATAAATGTTGGGGTAACTGGTGTATACGGTAATTCAAGAGAAACATTTTATAAGCAGTTAATTATGGTTATTTGCAGAAAACGTTTCGTCATATCCGAAACAATACGACGGAGCCGACAAAAAATATAGTGCAATATTTTTTTTTTTATTTCTAAGATTTAAACGTAAATAAAGCAGAGAATAGGTCATAAACTGCTCCATAAAAGATCGTTAATCCATGCATAAATATAAGTTTACAATTTCAAGTATTTTGTTCATGAATTTAGTGAGCATTGACAATTTTATTTTCAATTGTGAGCACTTTAATCACTCTTCGAACCAATGACGTAATTCGAGAACAGTAATTACTATTCCATTTTGTAAGTGTGTTGTGTTGTGAAGCTGACAGTTGTTAGAGTAATAAAAAGTCACCATTTGTATCAATGGTATATTAATGGCACGGGTGGTTGAATCATCCTATAATTTTCAGATTAAAGCAGCTGCAGCGCCTTTTAGTCATTTATTTATGGATAATAATTATTATAATACTAACTAAAGCATTTATAATTTTTTAAAAACAATTTGAAAAAAAATTTTTTTAATTGAAATATTAGATATTGTTGTCATTAATAATAAATTCTAAAATTTTAGTTAAAGTTTAATAACATTTTTTTCTCCCTATTTATTTTAAATTTTACCGTTTTAAGTTTAGATTTTTTAATTATTTTTATTTGTTGTTAGCAATAAATTAAAACGCAGGCAGTTTTTCTCAATTTTTTTTTCTGGTTTTGCCATTATAGTTAATTAAACTTAACATTTTTTGAATTTTTTATTGATTTAAAAATAAATCAAGTTTTGTGGAGTTTTTTCTTATGTTGTTCCCTGTAGTTTTATCTAGAATTTTTGAATCTAGAGTTTTAAGCAAATAATTTTATTTATTAGATTTTATAGCGAAATAGGCTACTTGAATTGTGCTTCAAACATAAACCGCCTACAATATTGATTAAATCTTAATGACAAATTCAAATAAATCACGCATAAAAATTAATAATTTGAATAATATTGTTTATTATGGTTAGAACACTAAGGAAACATTTAAATCAACGTATTAATAATTAAAGTTCTCCATATTTAGAACGTGCCAGAAATCATTTGAAATTTAAGCAACATATGTGCTTGGAATAATATCCGCTGCTTTTTCTCCGATCATGATCGATGGAGCGTTAGTATTTCCATTGGGTACGAGTGGCATAATTGAAGCGTCGACCACTCGCAGATGTTTAATTCCGATTACTTTAAGATTAGTATCGACGACCGCCATGGTGTCGTTCGGCAATCCCATTTTACAAGTGCCTACAGGGTGGTACAAGAGGTAATTGAAGCTTCGAACGGTGCAGTTCCAATAGTCGTCCGAATACAACTTGTAACATTCGCATCCGGGGTAAACTGAAGGGATGAACTCAGCGCCGATCGATTTGAAAGCATCCGAATCTCCGATGGCTTTTGCGATTTTCATACCTGCAAAAATAAGCAAAAAATCGTTTTAAAATACTGTAGTGTAGATAAGCTTCATAAAAAGAAATAAAAAATAATGAAACAATTTGAATATACGAATACCTTCAATGAATGACAGAACATCATTTTTTTCTTGCAAATAGTTAAAGTTAACGGTGGGATAAGCCGTTGGGTCAGTGCTATTCAGCCGAACGTAACCACGACTTTTGGGCTGAACCATTAGCGGAACAATCATAAATGTGTTTTGTTCAAGCGCAAAAGGAGCGTAATATTTAGCAAGTACCTAAACCAATACATAAACAATGAATCAATTTAAAGTATAAAACACATTAATGCAATACTTTCAAATTGATCTTACATCATATTTTATTTCGGTTATCAAGGATTGCACTGGTCCGACTGTTGTCAAAGAGTTGGCCGCATAAATCAATTGAATGTCTGGTATGCCAAATCGACTATACTTGGTCTTGACGAAACCCGCGCCTTCGAGTCCAAAAGGTGACGTGAGTGGCCCTATTTAAAAAAAAAAATAGTTTTTTTTACCTCGCTCCGTGTCTAAAATTATAATTTTGTTCAAATAAACCTTGTTTGAATAAAAGGTAGTTGAGAATGCTTTCAACGGAAAGCATGTCTAAAATTTTATAAGTGCAATCGGAACAATTAACCTTCCAGATTAGTGCCAAACAACCCAAGTGGTCTTGTAGGTTCTCTCCAACACCTGGGGTGTCTTGAATTACGGGAATCTAATGATAATTTGTAATATATATATATATATTTTTTTTTTGAGTAAAATTTAAATAATTAATGACATTAAATTTCTGCAATTGGAGTTTCGGTCCAATCCCGGATTGCATCAATATCTTTGGTGAAGCCAAAGCTCCTCCGCTTATAATTACTTCTTTTGAGGCATTTACGGTGTACTTTAATAGTCCACCTACTATGACCTCTACACCGTAGACAGTTTTTGTTTGAGCATTAATTAGCACCTATTGAAAATTGAAAAATAATCAAAGATTAAAATAATCCCCCACCCGAAACCTTGTATGCTCAAAGTACATGTGTTCAAATTTTAAACAAGGTTCTAACTTAAATTACTTACTCTAGTAACAACTGAGTTAAGTGAAAGGAATAAGTTCTTCTTGGCGGGAGATGGTTTGAGGTAGGCAACGTAAGAGCTGCATCTGCTTCCATCCCTTATTGTATAATCCATTGGCGCGGCTCCTGTAAGATGTAAAAAAACAAACAACAATTACAGTAATTATACGGGAAAATTAACGATATACCAACTAAAAATTATGATACGCATTCTAAATGTTTAGAATTAAACCTTTAATTTTGTGTGTGTGTGTGTGTGTGCATTGAATTGTACATAATTATTATAATTGCAGTTATATTTATTTGATGAATACATTTAGTTTAAATCATAATTATGTAACCTTAACCTGTTTGATTAGCTCCGTTGTAGTCTGTTAATAAGAGACCGTTTTGGGCTGCTCCTTGCAAGTAATTTTTCAAGGATGGAGTAGTGTATCTGGGAGTTGTGACTGTGAGAGGACCAGCCGTGTTGTGATACGTTGCTATAACAATAAAAATTTATTTTAGACACCCAACAGCATTTTTTTTTTTTAAAAAATGTAGTGAAGGCTTTACTGTCTCCCATTTGTGAGGGAACTTGATTTCCTTCCGCTCTCTTAAAATAAGGCAGCACATTGGGGTAGCTCCAATCGGGCATTCCTAACGCCGCCCACTGGTCAAAATCAAGACGGTTTCCTCTCACGTACATCATGTCGTTGATGCTACTCGTTCCCCCCAACACTTTGCCTTGCGCGTAGTAGAATTTCTATACAAATCAGAATCAATTACTGTACATGTACTGTAATTAGTTTTTTAATTTAACAAATTTTTTACTTGATCCGTAAACGAATAGAAACAACTAGTTTGAGGTTCTATTGGGTATTGCCACGTTCCGGGACCTAGAGTATCAATCAAGAAAAGCCCCGGAATATAGGATAATGCATTGGGATATGTTCCGGCTTCGATTAGTAGAATTTTAACGTTGGGATTGTCTGACATCCGACCAGCCAACGCCGATCCGGCAGCACCGGCTCCAACTATTAATAAAGTGGAAAAAAATAATAATTAATGTAGATTTAATGGTATTAAATTCCTAGAGCATTAATATAAATTTTTGTTACGAAAATATAGCCTACATAAAATTAAATAAACCTTACCTATGATGTAATCGGCATTTAAAGTTGGAAATTGCTGTGGGGTTACAGGCACTTGTCCCTTACTAGCAGAAAAATGTAACCATAAGCTTAGAAAAATTGGGAGAAAGTTAGTTTTAAATTTTGAATACATTTTTCAACAATATTATAATTGCTGTTATTTTCAGCTGCAGATTATAAGCCACTTGTTGCAAAATTTGGCTTTGAAATGCCAGTGAAAAGTTGCTGGTTATATAGTTGATGTTGCTAGTACTTTTGGCTGTCGTGAGTCAATATTATTCATAAAATATTGAGGAAGACACGCGACAATTGTTTAAGTTGCAACATGTTTTATTACTTTTTTATTTAATGATGATGACGTTTTATATTAATTTGTAGAATATTTTAAAATGTATTCTGATCGAGTTTTTTTTAAGTACGGTATTATTATTGCGAGTTCGTTTGATTACCGGTTTTAACGGTATACATTACACACAAATATCAGGAATTAAAAAGTAATATTTAAATTATAATAAAAATAAACTAATTTTGAACATCAACACAAAATCACCAAGTTAACAAAATTGATTACTAAACTCTGACATCATTCAGTAACTTTCAAAAACCATTCATTGTAGCGGAAACAAAATCATGTTTTTCCTCTGGGCGAAAAATTTCTAAATCCGCCCCTGATATTGCAATTAATTATAAGTCAAAAAATTGAAATCACAACCGAAATGGCAAAACTTATTAAAAGGTATGGAATCAAAAGTTATTTTCAAGTGCAAGTAACAATTATTGTTAGTGTTCAAATACTAACTAAAATGTTGAGATTTTATTTCACTCAATTTGTTATTTTATACAGTAACATGAAATGAAGCCATCAAGTTATAGCCGTATATAAAGCCATAGAATTAACAAAAAAATACACAGCTTTAATTATTAAATTTTACTTTGAAACTATAAACCATAATTTAGTGTGCATTTTATTTCTCTTTTTCATTGCTTTTGCGCTACAAGCGTCGCGATAAATTTTATTAAAAATGAAATAAATTTACATATGGACGTTTTTTTGTATTGGTACATGTAGGTCTACTGGTGCTATAAAATAAATACATTGCAGTATTCTGAAAATAATTTTGTACTCCGTTTGTTTGTCTGCCGCTGTAAATGCTGCGAACGTCATCGCTATTAAGTATTTTGAATGGGCTCTTTTGTTCTGAAGGTAAATGTTAAGTTAGCGACAGCTGCCAAATCTATTAACTAAATCAATAAAAAAAAATATTACCGGTACCGAAAAATATGTTCTTTATTTCTTAACTCTTGATAAAAAATTTAAAAATAAAAAAAAAATGTCGTTTTAAATTTGAGGTCCTGTATTTTGACGTACCGAATACGGTATGCTTTAATATTAGACTTAGTATTATTTAACCATTATTATTATAACACATATTTTTCTTTCGTTTTTATTACTTTTTAAATTTGAAAAATATGAACTTGAGTTGCTGGGGAACCTTTTTGGTGACATATAATTGCTATAAAGTGGCATATAGAAATATTTAAGGTAGGTCTACTATTTCGAATAACTTCTTTAATATTAGAGACCTTGCGCTTAACGTCACGTAAGCGACGATAAGTACGTTAACATGCAAAGTGTCGGCATAGCATAACTTGCGTTTAGCTATGGATCCTATGTCGGCACTTTTTTGCAAGTTGGCTATTAACGTCAGTCACCAATATAAAATTTATTAATGATTGCCATAGGTTAAGATTGCGTTATTGACTTCCTATATGGGTAACTATGGCTTGGCGTAATCATAAAGCAATAATTTAATCTTAACCTATGGGTATTTTGGGCCTAACTGAACCATAAATCTACAGTATAATATCACCTTTACTGGGCATCGTATAACATGTTGCTAAGCCGCATAGCAGCTTACACTGTACTAGTCAGCTAAATAAGAGCCTAAAATTTAATGCACCAATTAATTATTTATTAATACTGTGCCGCATTTTTATTTTAACTTTGTACAAGAGAGAAAATAATATATTTTGGCGTATTACATTGCTAAGTTACGTTAAAAAGTTAAAAGGTGGAATGTTTAAAATCAATTTTAAAACTTTTATTTTCCTTTTTTTCAATAATTTATTGTTTTCCTAGGGTAGGTTACTTTTTTTACGACACCGTTTTGTAAATCTAACTAAATAAATTTATTGGAAAGCGATTTTAAAACAAAAATATTATCAGAAAAATAAATTATTAAGCGGGAGAATGAAGTTAGTATTAATATAAAAAAAAAATCAATATGTTATACAAAGCGCTGCTAAGGTCAACAAAAAATATATTTACGTGGATATTGTCGCACAGCATTTTGATAGCTTTAAACGAATCTCAGTTTGCTTTAGAAATCTGAGTAAAATGAAGCGTAAAATTATTGTCGGAGCTTTGAACGCACTTTTATTTTTCTCATCTGTCGTACATTTTGGCCTAGTGATTGATACATTTATAAAGTACTTGACTAAATATGATAATATCTTTGTTTGCTATTTTGCGTGTTAATTTGCTTTAATGGTGATAATTATTGTAGGTGTCCCAACATAGAAACCATGGAAAAAGAGTTGCAAGATCCATTTCCATTGCCGTCAGTCACTGTCTGCTCTAATATACCGATTAGAAAAAATAAAACTATCATAATATATGATTATATATTAGCAACGGTATGAATTCTTGTATAATTAATAAAAAAAAAAAGCATTAAAAATATATTTACAATCCAGGATTTCACTTTTGAAAGTTTGGTAGATGGATTTGATCTTGAACATACTCCACTCACGTTTAAATCTCCGTAAAGATATATAATTTATAGTAGGTAATATATATTGCAGTTCTTTAATATTTATTTTTATTTTAGGGACTTTAGTAAATACCAGGAAAACATAACAGATATTCCAATTTTAACGAAGGTAATTTTTTTTAATAATTGTTTATAAGGGTATAGGCCTACCAATTATTATTTCTGAAAATGCTAAAACACGTCAACAAACTTTGAATATAACAAATAAATTGATAAACAAATAATATTATTAACGCAAGTATTGATTAACTAATAATACCAAAACTAATTACATTAGGAGAGCAATCAATCACTGTTTTTATTTATAGAAAAACGAAATGGAAATAATAAGTGCATTTGCAAAATTTGATGAAGATGAGCGGTTTTTTTATTCAAGATTGCCTTACTATAAAATGAACATTGCATGGAATTCTGGAGCGCGAGATATTTAGTAAGTGTTTTTATTTTTCTTTGATATGTAATCAGTCAATTATTTATAGCCTACTATAATATTATTTTAGCGTTGAGTCGGTAGACTTTCAATGGATTGAGTTTAATAATTTATATTATGGAAATTGCGTGACATTGGATTTGGAATTGGAAAACATATTTTTGTTTGATATGACTGGGTTACACTCCCAGGGAGAATCACCAAAAGGCAACATAACGACCTTTTATTTGAATTATATCTTAGTAGCATTATGACAAACTATGTGTGGCAATCATAATTTAAGATTTTAAACAGGAATGTTGGTAACGAACCTTATCTTGGAGTCTCGAAACGGACTGCCCACCGTACAACCCGATATGCCGTGGAAAAACCAAATTATTGTGGTCCACGAAAAATATACTGAACCGATTTTTGATCCGAGAAATATCATTAAAGTAACAAATATCAGCGACATTGTTTTGAGTTTGAACAAGGTTAGTTACTTTGCTTTATAATTCTTAAATGCAGTTGTTAAAATAGGCTGCTTATCATCATATTTTTTGTATTAAATTTTAGAATAGTTACGTTTATGAAAGAGACTGTGAATCCAGAAAAGCAAAAGTCAAACTGGAATGGGAGCAGGAAGGAAGAAAATCAAATCGCGACTTTGTTCATTCCATTGAAGTACCCTGATAATAATTATTAACGCCAAAATAATAATGCATGCACCCCCCCCCCCCCACCTCTTAAGATTCAAAGTCAAGATCAGACCACATGTAGGCTAAATGGTACAGAACTGTTAGTAAAAGCAGAAGAAAACGCTGGTTTGTAGTATAGCTCCCCCCAAGCATTTATTTAATTTTGTCTGTGCTAGATATTCTAGAATGAATTTATAGTTTAGTGATAATTTCAAAAGTTTTAGAAAATTTTTAAGTCACATTATTATTAGTTACACCTAATGTTATCTATCAGTTTAAATTTTAAATGTAAAAATAGTCCTTTAAGTAAACAAACTTTAAAAACATTTGTTTTTATCTTTGCTTTTTACATAATTTTACGACGCTTATTCTATGTCTTCGTATTTTTGGTTCTTATAGGCCTGCGCTGCTTCTTGTCTCCAAAATCTCACCGTGAAATATTGTAATTGCCAATTGCCTCACTTTCACGCACCATTGAATTTACCCGTTTGCAGAGGTAAAATACAGAACATTTACGTTCTAATTTATAATTATATGGAGAGTCATTTTACAATTAGGATGTCGGCAAATTCCAAAAGAATCATTAGATGAAATGTGTCATTGTCAAATTTCTTGCAGGTCAGAGTTATTCATGTTGAAAATGATGCAAATTAATTACATTAAATTTTTTTTATTTAATTTTAGATTTTCAGCATTTAAAATAAAAGAATCTATTAGACCTGCAACTGAAGATGACGTTGAAAAGAGGAATTTTTACGTGATTTATAAAGCCAAAAATTATTTTAATTTAACATTTATAGCTAACACAATGTTTTTCACAGGATGCAAAATATTCATATCATCAAAATTTTTCTGCTAGATTTTATAACATTAAAAATACATATCGGGAAAAAAAGTACAGGAATATGTTATTTAACCGTATCTTGATTTTTATGATGTAATAATCAGCATGAATAATTTCTTAACTACGGTACGTGTATGTGTTTTAGACGATTTCAAGTGGGATACTCGCTACGACTAGAAATAGCTGACTCACAAGTGCCTATTCATTATATGATTCCAATATGCAGTGTATGCAAAATTTTGAATCATAAAATTTACATAAAGTATAAAACAATGTTTTTGTAATAGGAAGAATTAGTTTTGAGTCAACTTGGAGGTATTATGGGTTTATATGCTGGATGGTCTATTTTGGCCATTTGCGAGGTTATTCTTGACCGACTTCATTACATAAAAAATATTTTCACGTAGGCTTATATGTTTTATTATACAATCTATGTATCAGTTTTTCTAAAATATAATTGAATTGAAAATAGTAAAACAAAAACTACACGCAAATTAAAAAATGTAAACGGTAAGAAATTACAAGCTCTTCAACCCACTCAAATAATAATTAAAACTATTAATATTTAATTCATGCATGAAAATTTATGAAAGTTTTTTTTTTTTCTAGAAAAAGTTTTATCAATTGTCAAAAAAATTGTTTGGGTTGTAATTCTTTTCGTTTGTGTTTACAAATCATTTATTCAGTCGTATGTGATTTTTGAGTCTTACTTAAGGTAAAAAACATAATTATTTTTTTTTCGAAATAAATGTACTGTACATATTTTTATATTATAGATTGAAAGTAGAGAATCAGATTAAAGAATTAGACCATGTGGAATTTCCATCGGTAACCGTGTGCTCTAACAATATGCTCAAACAAATAAATGCTAACGAAACAAATATTGCTAAAGAAAAATTTGAAGAACTTTTGCAACTAGATTTTTCTTTTCGTAAAATTAATAAAGTCAAAGGCGTAAACGTTTTGTAATGACAGATTTTATGTTACAGAGCTACATGATCATTTTAAAGCATTTGTGGTATTATTGCCAACTGATGTTCGCTTACAACTTGGACCAAATCTGCAAGAATATATTAAAGATTGTCAATGCGATTTGGGAAATGAAATTATACACTGCAGGTAACAAAAACGTTTATTTGGCCTACATTTTTGAGGTCGAACTTATAAGAATCAAAAAGCACTAATATGATCCGAGATTATATTAGTGCTTTTTGAAAGTTATAATATATTGTCACGTTTTTAGCAACATAATAGAGATGCCTATTGGAGATTTGGGCAATTGCGCCACGATAAATCCTGGTTTATTGAACGACAAACATCGAGACCAATTGAATCCTAAAGGTTTCAGTAATTAATAATGTTACAGTTGTTTCGTTTGATAATTTGCAAATGTATTTAGAATTAATTTTGGAACTGGCTTATACAAAGCCATTAGAATTGGAGATGGTTTATTCTACTGACATGTACGTGTTTGTTCATCCAAGGGGAACCTCTCCCAATACCCAGCCTCTGAACAACGCCATCGTCATCAAACCAAACCAAAATATTACTGTTGAATTTACTCCGGTGAGTTTGGACCCTTAACTGTTGCGCATATTCATTATATTTATTTCATTCGATGTTAAGACTATTAAGGAACGTTTACCCGCTCCATACTCTAGCAACTGCGTTTCTCCATTATTACCAGAATATCAGTGGATGAATTTATTTCACACTCATGAAACGCAATATTTGTACACCAAACATGTAGGCTTAACTGAAATAATTTGAAATATTTTTTATGTTATATTAAAATACAGCTTACTTTGACAAAGGAATGTGAAACATCCTGTTTATTCAATCTAAGTACAAGCCAATGCTCTTATAATTTTGAGCGTAATTACAAAGGGAGAAGAGAATTTTCAGAATTTGAAATTCAACATTCAAACTTTACAGGTATATTTTTTAATGTTTTTTTTAAATCACTCGTAATAATTAATTTTTTATAATTTAATTTTATTCTCGTTGAAATCAAGACATTACCTGCTATTATTCAGAGCTTGTTGAAAATTGCACTTGTCCGTTGCCGTGCAGGTTTGGCATTCTTAAATTGTAAATAATTTTAATAATATTATAAACATTGTATTTGCATTAGAGAAACTAATTACAATCTTACGCGTTTATTTTGAGATGAATGATGAACTCCCAAAGCAACAACATGGCTTCCGTAAAGGCCACGGCACATCAAC
>JAQGAZ010003002.1:0-13877 GCA_034692225.1 Polydesmus complanatus
AATCGTTCGCAAAATTAAAATATCGTTCGCAAAAATCAAAAATCGTTCACAAAACTCAAATATGCTGTAAAGTAGTTAAAAAAAATCAAAAATGGTTTCCAAGGCTCAAAATCGTTCACAAAAGCCAAATATGAAGTACACATGTAGTTCATAAAATCAAAAATCGTTCTCAAGGCTCAAAATCGTTCAGAAAACTCAAAATCGTTCACAAAAGCCAAATATGAAGCACAGTAGTTCAGAAAACTCAAAAATCGTTCTCAAAGCACAAAATCGTTCACAAAACTCATATAATTATCGTTGTTCACAAAATTTAAATATCGTTCACAAAGTTCAAATATCGTTCGCAAAATTCAAAAATCGTTCTTAAAAGTCAAATGTAAAGTACAGTAGTTCAGAAAACCCAAAAATCGTTCTCGAAGCACAAAATCGTTCACAAAATTTAAATATCGTTCACAAAATTTAAATATCGTTTACAAAATTTAAATATCGTTTACAAAATTTAAATATCGTTCGCAAAAATCCAAAAATCGTTTTCAAAATCGTTCATAAAAGTCAAATGTAAAGTAGTTCAAAAAACTCAAAAATCGTTCTCAAAGCACAAACTCGTTCAAAAAACTCGTATATCGTTCACAAAATTAAAATATCGTTCGTAAAATTAATAAATCGTTCACTCAATGATAAAAATCGGTCACCAAAGACAAAATCCTTCTCGACAAGTGCGTACTATATTTTTATTGTCGATATTTTAAGATACGTTTTATCTCTTTAAACGGCAGTTGATGACGAAAGCAAAAGGAAGATTAGACTCTGGTGATTGTGACGTAATCGCCTTGTTGCTCCACTTCCCTCTTAATCCTCCTCCCATTGTCTTTCCTTAAATTTCACCTTCACCTCCACTTAACATAATACGACTAATCCCTAGCAGCTTAATCAGCGCTTTTCTAATCCTAATCTCTCTTTTTATGTTAATTGCAGAATGGTGTTCGACGCCATGCAGCACAACAACCACAGCGGCGGCGGCGGCAGCAGCATCAGCGCCGGAGGAGGAAGTGGCGTGTTGCGTCGGCAGCTCTCCTCCACTTCCGGTGCACCGCAGCTGAACCACGTCCATGTGCACATCCCTTCGTCTTCTTCCGCTTCTTCTTTGAGCAGCTCAGCAGCGGACAAGACCCTCAGCGGCGCTTACCTCTCAGCGGCGGACCAACAACAACAGCGTCCAGTGGGAAGCGGAAACGGGTGTGGCGCGGACGAGATGTCGTCGGCGGACGGTTGGCAACGGCAGCCGCTGCTACGTCACGGGGGCGCGGCCGAGAGCAGCGAGGAGGATGAGGAGGAGGGTGGCGGGGGCGGGGCTGAGGAAGAAGGTGGGGGCGGGGTGCGGCGGAACGGGGGCGTGGTTATGTGGCAGCAGTATTCGACCACGGTGAGCATCGGTGGAGAGGAGCAGGACTTGAGTTCCGCCGGACATAAACTGATGAACGGAACGAGTAACGGTGGGAGTGGCGGCGGGGGAGGTGGTGGTGGGGGCGGTGGCGGGGGGCTGGTGAAGATTAGTTTGCCGCCCCCCGAGAGGGACGATAACAAATTCCCTAAGGAGAAGTGGAAAACTTTTCTGGCCTTTCTGTTCGTGTCGGCTAATTTCGTGCTGACCACCGCCTCGCTGGCCGTGGTGCACGAGCGGCTGCCGGACCGCGGCTCGGTGCCCCCTCTCCCCGACGTCGTGTTCGACCTCTTCCCCCCGCAGGACTGGGCTCTGGCCGTCTCCGAGGTCCTCATCATCGTCTCTGTAAATACGTGTCTCTTGGCCATCTTCTTGCACAAACACAGGTGAGGAATGTTCCCGGGGGACTTAATGTCCTCGGTGGAAAATAAAATTAATATTACTCGTTGTATGTCGGGATTTTAAGTCCGTATTGTGGTTTCTTTGATTTCAAAAGGGGAGTCCGGACTAAAACTCCACTGGAATTAATTTTTACATATTTTTTTAGACCGGTTTGGGAGTTTTAAGTCCCGTTATTAAAAGTCCGAGGTTACGTTTTTCTGTTAAAAATGTGTTTTGTTAGTTATTGTGTGAGTCCGGATTTAAATTCCGCTGGAATTAATTTTTAGGTATCATTAATAATTTTTTGACATGTTAGGATTTTAGTTCTCGTGATTAAAAGTCCCCCGGTTAGGTTTTCTCAGTTAAAAATGTGTTTTAATAATAATTGCTCGAGTCCGGACTTAAATTCCACTGGAATTAATTTTTACTTATTTTTTAGACGAGTTAGGATTTTAATTCTCCTGATTAAAAGTCCGAGGATTAGTTTTTTTTTTCCTTTTTGGGTAAAATATCTAATGATTGTGCGAGTCCGGACTAAAACTCCACTGGAATTTTTTTAGACCAGTTTGGGAATTTTAAGTTCCATTATTTTAAGTCCTAGGTTGCGTTCTTTAGTCCGTTACTTGTTTGAGTCCGAATTTAAATTCCGCTGGAATTAATTTTTATTTATCATTAATAATTTTTAAAACTTCTTAGGATTTTAGTTTCTTATGATTAAAAGTCCCCGGACTTAAAAGTTCTCACTTGAAAATAGTTCACCATAATTATATAACAGCTCGGGATTTAAAGTCCTCTAGATTTATTAATAAATGTTTAAATGGGTTTAAAGTCCTATGATTTAGAATCCCTGCCATTTTATAATAATGTATTGAATAAGGACATAATATCCGCTGGAAAAAATGTCTTAAGTTTCTCGCTTCATTTGGCAATTTGTGGAGCCGGATTTAAATTCCATAGGGAAAACTCCCATCAGCAACATTGTTTTTAGAAGTTAAGATTTTAAGTCCGCCGGATAAATTTAGTGAATATTTAATCCCTCCTATAAAATAATTTTTTACCTCGCGCATGCGCATTGATTATTTTCTAACGCTTTTTTTTATTATTATTTCCTGTTGTAGGTTTATCCTGCTTCGGCGTGCGTTCCTGATCCTCGGAGTCCTGTACCTGATGAGGTGCATCACCATGTTCGTGACGCAAGTTCCTGTGGCCAGCACCACCTACTACTGTTCGCCCAAGGCCAACTCCACCAGCCCCACCATCGTCATCCAGCGCATGCTACAACTCATTTCCGGCTTCGGACTGTCCATCAACGGACAGCACACCTACTGCGGCGACTACATCTACAGCGGACACACCGTCATACTCACCATGTCATACATGATCATCAAAGAATGTAATCGCTCACTAATCATTTTTTTAGTATAGAAAACTCGCCTTTTAGTAGTCGACTAATTAATCAGCTGTTTCCGTCTTGCAGCAAGTTCAGTCTTGCAGCCGAGTCACTTGCAGCAAGTTCATTACATTCGAATCAGCTAAAAAGTCTATGGGAAAAACGTTTCTACGTGTTTTGTCTATGGGAAGAAATTAGTTACGTAACGATACGTATAGGACGCAGGTGACGTCACTATTTTAATGATTTTATTGTGACGTCACAACCCCATTTATTTGTATTTGTGCTAAGAGGAAACGGTGAATTTGATTAATTGTTTCTTCTTCTTTTCTATTCTTTATTGTATTAATTTGGGATAATCGTCTGACGTCACTGGGAGCACAATGGGAGTGACGTCACGCGCAGACATTATGGGAAAATGTCGCGTGTTCTTGTGTTACGAAATTTAATAGGAAGGCGAAGGTTGACAAAATTAATAATATCAACAGTTGCGAAATATTATTAGATGTTTATTAAAAGATGGCTGAGGGGTTAGGTTACTAGTGTAGAGTCTGAAACGTTTAAGGAGGCTAAACATATTGGCCTCAGCTCTGTTTAGTAAAGCTTTATAGGACACTTTAGGATACTCACTGAACTGAACCTTCTGAAGCACTCATTAAGACGCATAAAGCTCTGATTAAATCTTTATAAACTCTCACTAAACTTTTTAAAACTCACACTAAACTTTTTAAAACTCTCACTAAACGTTATAAAACTCTCACTAAACATTCTAAAATTCTTATTAAACACTTGAAACCGCCCAATAAACCCTTTATAACTCTCACTAAAACATTTAGGACCTTCCAGCGATTGTCTAAAATTCTCACTAAACATTTTGAAGCCGTCACTAAACTATCTAAAACTCTCCACTAAACTTTCTAAAACTCTTACTAAACACTTCAAACCGCTCACTAAACGCTTTATAACTCTCACTAAAACATTTAGGACCTTCCAGCGATTGTCTAAAATTTTCACTAAACATTTTGAAGCCGTCACTAAACATTCTGAAACTCTCTACTAAACTTTCTAAAACTCTTACTAAACACTTCAAACCGCTCACTAAACGCATTAGAACTGTCACTAAAACATTTAGGACATTCCATCGATTGTCTAAAAATCGCACTAAACATTTTGAAGCCGTCACTAAATTTTCTAAAACTCTCACTAAACACTTCAAACCGTTCACTAAACGCTTTAGAACTCTCACTAAAGCACTCGATCAGTCTTCAAATACTCACTGAGACTTCTCAAACTCTCACTAAACATTTTGAAGCTGTCACTAAACATTTTAAAACTCTTACTAAACACTTGAAACCTGCTCACTAAACGCTTTATAAGTGGCGAACATTGATTAAAATATTAGAAAAGCATCGTTTTGACCTTATTAAAACTCTATCAAGTCACGATAGCATTTTGAACAATCACTAATTTATCTTAAAGCGCTCACTAAATTATTTAAAACATCGCATAATTAGATAACATTTAGCCAGAGCTTTAAAGAAAGTGCAGTTTGTTTACATTTGTTTCTAATAGAGACGCAGCAGCAAATGTTTCATTTCACGTGAAATTTATGCTATTTTTTTCTTAGTACCGGTGGTGGAAAGTCCATAAATAGTATTCTAATTATAGCTACTCAAGTTCAATTATTATTATGAATTGCATTGTAATAGGTAGTAAAAACCAGGAAATAATTGTTTAGTATACCGGAAATGAAGCTGAATAACATTGTAAAAAAAAAAAAAAAGGAAAAGAAAGAACGAGACGCGACGTGTCATTTCGCAATGTTTACATTTTAAACTTTGAAGCCCGTGAAATGAATGACTCATCGCATCATCTTCATGACGTCATCGCTTCTTTTTTGAATAGCTCAAAATGACATTTGTTTATGAATCACCCCGCACTATGCTAATTCCGGGTTTTAATTCAAATACAACGCATTTCTCATATTCAGAAGGGTTTATGCAATACTTTCACATTAGCTACGAGTGACTTGCGAGCAAGTTTTTTCTAAATAACCCGTAATGATGTTGAATCTTGGAGATTTCCTGCAAGTAACTTGCTAGCAAGTTTATTTTTTAAAAAAAGAAAAAGTACACGTAGCAGTAATATTTTGACGTAAAAAGTTGTGAATAGAGATTTTCTGCAAGTAACTTGCGAGCAAGTTTTTCCACAATAAAATTATTGCTTGCGGCATGAAACAGTGTTGCAGTGTCGAACTTGCTGGAAGTCACTTACATATTAGTTTTAATGTATGATAAAGCAGTGGCGAACTTGCTGCAAGTCACTTGCATATTAGTTTTAATGTACAGTATAATGTAGCAATTGTGAACTTGCTGCAAGTCACATATTAGTTTTAATGTATGATGAATCAGTTTTGAACTTGTTGCAAGTTACTTACATATTAGTTTTAATGTATGATGAAGCAGTGGCGAACTTGCTGCAAGTCACTTACATATTAGTTTTAATGTACGATGAACTTGCTGCGAGTGACTTGCGGGCGAAAACAGCTGATTAAACCTTATGGAAAAAAAAGTTATTGTTATTTTTAATGAAGGTAATTAATTGATTGTTTTTTTTTTTTGGTCAGATACTCCTCGACGCTGCTCGCTCCTCCATTGGCTGTCTTGGATCACATCGGTGACGGGTGTGGTCATGGTGCTTCTCTCGCGCGGTCACTACACCGTCGATGTCCTCATCGCCTATTACGTCACCACACGTGTCTTTTGGATATACCATACGATGGCCAACAACCAACACCTCAAAGTAAAAACCCTGGGTTCACTTTTTTTCCGAACGCCCTGTATATAATTCCTATTGTCTTTTTTTTTATTTAATTAGGTGAGCGGTGGCTACAATTACTTATCGAAAGTGTGGTGGTTCTGTATGTTCGAGTACTTCGAGCGGAACATAGGGGGCGTTGTGCCGCGCACCTACGAGTGTCCCATCCCTTGGCCCCGTCGCTTCGTCAAAAGGGATCGGGATTCGTAGTGTTAAAGGGCCTTTAAACAAGACAATAAAAAGGCCACAACAACAACAACCAATTAGAAAGTGCCTCGAACGCAACGCAGCCAATTGGAGAAAAACTTGTACAACTTTTTTTTTTGTTGGGCCCTCATTTTGTGTGGCAGCCCTATTACCATTCAAAGGACCCCTCCCAACCCCCGCCCTCTAAGAGCCTTTTTCATTGTGCCAACGCGAGACACACACATACGTTAAAAGTGATCGGAAGAAGACAAAAACAACGATGAAAATTCAATTTTTGTGTTTTTTTTTTTATATAAATATATTATTATATTATATAATAGGAATTTAGAAGAAAAAGAAACGACAACAAAGGACATTTTTTATTTAAATGTTTGCCTTAAACGCACAAAAAAAAAAATATCAGGTTTTTCCATTATTTTGGTTTCTCTCTCTGTCTCTCCCTCCATTTTGTTTTTCTTTTCCCTTTCCTCTTCCTCCATTTTGTTTTTCTTTTCCCTTTCCTCTTCCTCCATTTTGTTTTTCTTTTCCCTTTCGACTCCATTCGATTGGTGTTAAATGTGTGTGCGCGTGTGTGTTCACCTATATTATATTTTTAATTTTTATTAAGAGATAAGTCTTCCCTACCCGAAGGAGAAAGAGGATTATCACCAGCCAAAAAAAAAAAATTAATGAAGATATATTATAATTAGGAAGAGGAAGAAGAAAAAGTTTTAATGAAGATTTGAATGTGCCTTTCAGTAAACAAAAAGTCTTCTCTCTTATTAATTAATAATTTTTTTTGTTTTGTTTTTATAACCACTCAGCATCCATCTTTGTTTTCGTCCTCTTATTTTTTTGATTTATTAACTTTACTTTCAAAAAAAAAATTAACCGATTCTTAATAATTATTATTATTAATTCTGTTTATTAATTATTGTCAGCAGCTGATGTTTTTTTTTTCTCTCCCTCTCTGCCATATTGGATGATGGATTACTAGCTCCAGGAAATTTCATTCATTTTTTTTTTTTTGATGTTTACCGCGATGACGCGTTCAATCGGTGTGACGTCATACAAATGCTGATTTTTGGAGTTAACCAAATTCGAACGTTTTTTTTTTTTTTTTTTTCTTTTAAAAATTTCATTATTATTTATTGTTGTTTTTAAAATCTAGAATTGTATTATTTAAATTTATTTTCGTAAATGTATTTTCAAAATGACGTTTACAAAAAATGGCGTCGTTACCGTGGTAACCCGCGCATTCGTAATCGCCTACCGTTTGTTACGGTGGGATTACAATTATTATACAATGAAAACGGCGTAATAATGTAGAATAAGCGATTATTAAGTCTTATTTTTTCATTCGTTTCATATAATTTTACGTATTTAAATCATTATTTAAAAGAAACGAAATGTCCCGTTATCTAGTGAAATTGTGGGAATCAGTGACGTTGAACGAACTTTTTGAACGCTGCCTACTATTGCCCTAATGTATAGCGATACTATCTCCTATACGTGTGGTTATTGGAAGGCGGTGTTCATAAAGTAAGTCATTTACGTCTTTACAATGCCATACGCGTACGTTTCTAGTTATCGATGATCTAAGTCTGGTCAATCCGCACGTGCGGATGAATTTTTCTACCTGGGGAGAATCGATTACGAGCGCCGGGTAACCGCGTCTCCAATATGGCGGAAATTTTTTTTTTTTGAATTTGTTTTTAATTTAAGTCTTTCTAAAACAGCTGTACGAAAGTGATTTTCATCGTGGCAAACTTTTTATTACGTTATTTTTTTTTCCCGCGTTGTGGTTTATTATTTGTTTTCGTTTTTGAAGAACACCCATTTTGGTGCGCGATTCGAACGTTGTTTTCTATATTATACACTTTCAGATGCGTGTGATTGACATTTTTTTTCCTTACTCCACTCTTTTCTCTCTCTCGTGTTCATATATTAATTATTATTATTATATATAATATAAATATAATTATATAATGTTGCAGCAGATGTTGAAATTTAATCGGTTATTTAAAATGAAAAAAAAAAAAAGAAATTTTTTTTTTAAGTCAAAATAATTTTTTTTATTTGTTTTTATTATCGGAATTTTGTTTCGCTGTTTTTAACAGTTGCGCTCTTTTTAACTTGACTAGTAATCTTCCAGAATCCAAAAGCCAATAACACTAGAAGAAAAAAAAATTATTTATTGGAGATTATTGATTTATTTTTAATTGTACCACGATGACTGTACAGTTGAGCAAAAGAGGGAATGAGAAGACGAGCGAGATGAACATCCCGGAAGAATCGAAATATTGTTGTTTGGAGAAAGATCTACAAAAAAAGAAAGAAGAAAAAAAAAAAGGTAAACAACAGCTGTTAACGCAAAGCGGAAGAAAACGCAACGCTTTTTTTTCCGCGTTATGCCACTCTGCATTTCCGCGCGTTTGCGTACCTCCAATGTTTCGCTCCCAGTTCATTCAAATGCTCCGAGAAATAAACCATCAACACTATAAAATTTAAGGGAAAAAAAAAACGTAATTATTAATTAATTTTTTTTAAAATATCCCCGTCATTAAAATAATAATTTACGGAAAGCGAAAAAGAGAAATGACTGGATGCTTCCCGAATGTCGACTGACGTAGACGGTTAAGATGGTCAACGCGTGGAACACCAGCAACGCGGATAACCACGTATCGCTCCAATCAATCTGATAATCAATCAACGCTTAATAAAATTAATTAACACATTAATATACTAGAGAAAATTAACTCACGGACTTGAGAAATGTCACCAATCCGTCAACTTCCACAGCCGTCTCCATGTTTGTTTACCAATGACGTCATTTATCTATAATCGATATTTACGATACTTTTCCGAAACTAGAATCGATTATTATATTAATAACGTTAAATTTTAGAGAGAAAAATTTCAAAAATGCGTTTAGTAATTAAGTAATTTTTATTTATATTTTATAAAATTAATTTAGAAGTATTTTTAATTCGTTTTCTAATTTTTTTCTTAAGAAACAAATGTCTTTCGTAATGTCATTTGGCTGACGTCACCGGCGCGTGATGAACATTAACCTGACGTCATGTGATAATGGCCGCTATCATCATAACCCGTGAAGAGAAGAAGTAGGAGGCTCGATCGTGCTTGAAATCCTTCATTTCCAGCGGTGATTTATAATTAAATTGTGCGTCTTATTCGTCGTGAAACATGCCTCTGTTCGGTAGTTCTACTCCGTTCGATCACGATGTCGGTAAGTCGTAATAAAATCGTAGGTAAAAGCGAGAAATACGCTAATATTTATGAAGCTATACCTGCATAGAGAACGAAAGACCATTTTTTTTTTCACTGTATACTCCGCTTAGAACATTGAACTAATCAATTTCGAGGTCAACACTTTTTTTGTCAACTCAAGTATTAAGCGTATTTCGCAACGAGAACACCGTGCAATTCAATTAAATATTGTACTTCGTTCTAATAATTATTATTGATGACTCGTTCGACGATTTCGCAAAATTTGAAAGGCGTTGACGCTGCACAAATATACCTACCGCGTTTTTCTCGCATTTTCACATTACGTTTTATTTTAATAATATTAATTAGTAAGATTTAGAGATGATTATTAAATATTGTTTTATTTTACAGAGAAAGCTACGGATGAGAAGAATACGAGTGAAGATTGGGCGCTCATCATGGAAGTTTGTGATAAAGTCGGAACTACACCGAACGGGTTTGCAAATTGCGGATTAAAAACATTTGCTTATTATGTTTGTATTTAATTAATTTGTTTTTCTTGTAGACCTAAAGATTGTTTGAGAGCGATTAGCAAGCGTTTGAATCACCAAGTTCCGAATGTGGCTATGCAAGCTCTCACTGTAAAAATCTATTCCAAAAAGAGAAAAACGAAATTAATGCAGAAATCAACTTTTTAAAGATGTTTTCAGAACCTCAGTATTCGTAGATAAAAGTTCCGTATGGGATCTCAATTCGATTAATACTTTTCATTATTTAAGAAAAAGGAACACGTTTTAAATCCATAGTTTTTTAGTTGACAATTTTGATTGTGAAGAATTTAAAACCCAAATTTGATGAATGATTTAAGAGCTTAAAAGATTTTGTTATTTCTCAATAATTGTGGTTCAGGAAAATCACACGTTTGGGTTTTAGAAACTTGATTTCTGCATTTACAAAGTTAATAAGTTTTGTTTTAAATCTTATTAAATAAAATATTCTCTGTTTGGTTCTAGGTTTTAGACGCTTGCATTAGCAATTGCGGGAAGATATTTCACTTGGAAGTCGCGTCCAGAGATTTCGAAACGGAGATTAAGAGACTTTTAAACGGAAAAGTAAACGTTTTTATAATCTTGGTTAAAGTTTTTTTTAAAAAATATTTGCATGTTTGTGTTTTTATTAGCTACATCAAAAAGTGGCGGAAAAACTAAGAAGTTTAATCAAAAAATGGGCCGAGTCGGAATTTAAAAACGATCCTCAGTTAAGGTATTATATTCTTTCTTTTTGGGTGTTTTTAAGGATCTAGATTTTCAAGTTCTGCTTCTTTGAGTTTAATTTCTAATATTTGTAAGAAGGAAAAATAAGAAATTAATTCTCTTTTGTTTTTGTAGTTTGATGCCTGCTTTGTACAACCAGTTAAAATCCGAAGGACTTGACTTCACTCCATCGGATCAGGTAAACGTTCTTCAAGTTCTAATATTTTCCAGAAAAACAATTAATTTATTAATTTCAGCCCGTGAAGAAGACATTTGCGTTGAGTAAAGACCCGAACGTGGTTCACACGCAGAAGGAAGAGGACGACCTAGCCAAAGGTATTCGTGCAGTTCGATGTTTTTAAAAGAGTCTTTAAAAGTTTCCGTGTATTACAGCAATCGAGCTGTCTCTGAAAGAGACTCAAACCTCTCCTAAAGTGAAGCAGCTCTATCCTAGTGCTCGTCCGGCTTCACCTCTCATGGAAAGAGCCAAAGAAGCTCGGAAAGTTCGAGCTATTTACGATTTTGAAGCGGCCGAAGACAACGAACTTACGTTCAAAGAAGGAGAAATCATTCAAGTGCTGGACGATAGGTAAACATGAGATTGAAATTAATCTCACGATAAGGGCCGACATTGTTTGGACCATAAGAGCTAAAGAGATTCATGTATTTTTTTTTAAAAATAGTGATCCTAATTGGTGGAAGGGTATGGGATCGCAGGGAGAAGGACTGTTTCCAGCCAATTTCGTAACTGCTGATCTAAACGCGGAGCCCGAACAATACAGTAAGTTTATATATATATATATAACTTTGCGTTAATCGAAACCAAAGTTTGAATTAATTTTTAATTTCTAGAAGTTCCGGACAAGAAGATGGTTCAATTCAGTTCAGTGGTGGAAGTGAAAACGTTGATAGAAGAAGAGGAGCAAATTCCAGTATCCATCGATGAAGAGAAGATCGAACGTTTGATCCATCTACTGAACGAAGCCGATCCTACGGGAAATAGGTTGGATCCGGACGAGATGCTTTCTCTCGAAGGTCTCTTCTTTCTTGTCTTATTTTAAAGTTTTATATAAGCTTTCGAACTTTAAATTTTGACTTTCTCCCGTTATACAGATCAGTGCCACGCTATGGCGCCACTCATCGACCAAGAAGTGGAAAAGATCGACAAGTAAGTTGTTCATGCTTTTGAAATACTTAAAGAACCTGTACCTAATTTTACGTTTAACTTTTTGTTCTCGAGCTAATTATTGTTTGTTTTTATTTAATAGAAAACACGCTTCGTTGAGTCGTTTGAGCATGGAACTGATGGAGTCCTTAGATATGTACCACAAGCTGATGAGAGCCGACCCTCAACCCCGATACTCATACGTTACACCTAAGATGGTCCCTCCATATCTTTACGGCCCACACATGGACCCAAACATTCCGCCTGAGGTAAAGAACGAATCTCCGTCCTTCAAACCGCTAATTTGCTAACAATAAATGATCCGGGAAGAAATCCGACTTTTTACTTTCAAAACCAAATTCTGTTCTTAAAAATGAAACATTGTGAACGTTGTTGCGCTGTTATTAATTTATTAATATTTATGGTTTCAAAAAGATGTTGAATTAATCAATATAAAGCTTAATTAATTGTTTAGTTACAGAACTACTCGTCCATGGGCTACATGAATCCGGGAGGTTATCCCCAAGCCCCGCACGTACCCATGTCTCTCCCACACATCAGTCAAGGTAAGAACTTTATAAGATTTTTATGGAAATTTTGTTGTGCTTTAAGTTTTTTATTTCTACGTAGACGCTGCAGTGCCTCCGCATCACGCTTATATGCCCCAACAACACCATCCTGGGCCTCAGCAACAACACCAAGGGCCTCAACAACATCACCATCCAGGGCCTCAGCAACAACACCAAGGGCCTCAACATATACAAGGACAGATGCCTCAACACATGCAACAGCAGCAGCAGCAGCAACAACAAATGTACAAAGGTCCACAGCAGACGACGGCGCAAGAGATTCCTTTGCCAAAGTTTCCCACGCATAACGTTCCATCATTCGTCAGGTAAATTCAAATCAATACAATATCTAGGATAATTATTATTATTATTTAGCAATTTTATAAGAGGTGAAAAGGCCGTGGTTTTGAAAGTTAGAAATATGTTTGAGGGTGGTAAAGAAATTAATTACGTTAAACGGTAAAGAAAGTTTAAGGGACATTTAAGTAATTTTATGAGATTATTTAAAAATTTTGAACGGGAAAAATAATAATCTGGGAAACGTTTAAAAGTTTTGTTTACATTTTTTTTTTTTTGATGCAATATTGCGTTGAGAAGGAAATACTTAAGTAGTATTAATTTTTTTAGCGCTCCTATGGCCAACTACGGAGGTCCGGTTCCGGCCGCGCACTTACACATGGCTCCCCCTGCTGGTGGTGAATACATGCATTCGGCGCATGCGCAACAACAACCGCTATTATAGGCTTCGTAGTTTTTGTTGTGTCGGTTTGTCCATTGTTTTATTTTTTTTTTTTTTGGTCCCAGCTTTTTTCTTTTTTTAAGCTTTCCATTCGCTGATTCCGCTTTTTAAATGCAAAAAAAAAAAAAAAATACTAACACATTGGCAGTTGTAAATATTCAAGCGGAATAATGTATTTACGATAACATTATTATTATTATTATTTTAGTTCGTTTTCCAGTTCGATCATTTTTTTTTTTTTTTTTTGCTGGTTTTTCCAAGATGGGAAAAAAAAAAAATTGATTATAAAAAAAAAACTTGTAAACTTGCAACCATTTTTTTTTTCTTTATCGCGTTTATAAATTTAAAAAAATAAAGATGGAAATGTCACCTTATAGTAGTAAGCGACATAATTCTAACGTATGGTAGAAAAACACTGAATGTAATTCACGCGAAACCAGTGTGCTGAACGTAGGTGGGCGTCACGGAAGTAATCAACCCCTCTTTGTGTACACTCGTACTCAACTTTTTTTTTTCCACATAAATACCTCTTTCTTACCAAGATGACCTCGATTATTCACAACAGTCTCTTGAAAAGTCAAAACATGACGTCAACTGAAAATGTAGGTGTATGGGAAGGAGTCAACGAGTCAGTGCTTCAAACGCTGCGCCAACACTTAAAAAAAAAAAAAAAAAAAAAAAAAACCTCAGAAATGGAGCTCAAAA
>JAQGAZ010003003.1:0-13873 GCA_034692225.1 Polydesmus complanatus
TTTTGTTTTAAAGTCTATTTTGTTTTAAAGTCTATTTTGTTTTAAAGTCTATTTTGTTTTAAAGTCTATTTTGTTTTAAAGTCTATTTTGTTTTTAAGTCTATTTTGTTTTTAAGTCTATTTTGTTTTAAAGTCTATTTAGTTTTAAAGTCTATTTTGTTTTAAAGTGAATTCAGTTTTAAAGGACTGTAATAATAATTTCCTTCCATTAAATGTGGCAACCTAGTGTTAGAGCCAATCAGCTAGCTAAGTAACGTACGCATAAGCCAAACCTACATTAGAAAAAGAAAAACTGTAATTGATTATTACTATTCTCAGTGCTGGCGTTGAATTTGTATCAAATAAAATATTTTTTTATTAATATTGCACAACAAAAGATTTGTTTTGATAAGAAAGATGCTTTTGATTTGCCATGGAAAACATGTGTTCTTTCCCTCCCTCCATCTTCAGCGCTTCTTTTTTACTAAGACAAAATTTATCATAGAAATAAGCATAAATAGTATTTCAAATTATACGTTGAGAGACAGAAATGTACAATTTTTTTTCTTTTTTTTTAAAAATGAACAAGTACAATGAATGAATGATAAATACGTAAGAATGAACACACTGATATAATGTTTTGAATGCTTTGATTTTTGCTTTTTTCATAGCAAAAAATTCATAGCGTAATTTATGCACAACAACTTTTTTTTCGCGGTGGTTGTTGTTGTTATGCTGTGTTAAATGTGGATAAAGTCAATTCAATGGAATCTATCAAAATGTTTAAAAAATATATATTTATGTTTGATATAAAGGGAAAAGATAGCGGAAGTCATATTTTATTAATAGATTTTGAATGTTAAAATTTTTTTTTATTAGTGGGACTGTGCTGAGAAGGTGACCCTAAATGTTTTATTACAGCAGTTGTAACTTCGAAAATTTTGAGATGCATAGCAGTTTTCAATGGTGTTCGAATGTCAGACGCAATTCTGAAAATATGAGATGCAGAGCGTAGTTTAATGATATTTGAGTTTTGAAAATGAGATGCAGAACAGTTTTTAGTGATAATTGAGTGACAGAAGGACGCACAGTGTTACTCGATTGCTTTCGAAAGATGCAACTTCGAAAATACCGAGGATTCAGTGGCATTTGAACGTACCGTATAATAAAGACAGTTTGAGGGTGTAGAGTGATATTTGAAATTGTTTTAGAGAAGCAGCTTCAAAAATATGAGATGCAAAACGAATTTTTAATGGTATTTAAGTCTATTAAAGAGATGCAGCTTTGAAAATATGAGGATGCAAAGTGATATTTTTGAATCTACCATATAAGGCCAAATGAATGATATTAGTTCACTTCAATACTGATGACTATAAGTTGAAAGTTAAGCGCTTGCTTAAGTGCAGCACTCAACTAAGTATACAGTGTTTCCAGAGCATTGAACTTAATTTAAATTTTAAGCTGAACTTAGATGACTTTGAAACTGAGCACCTCGTATCCTTTTACCATTGTTTTTCTATTTATTCTTATCTTTTTTTCTATTTTCAGAATCGTCTTTTGCTGAGTATTAATACAAATAAGGATGAGATTTTTGTGGACGGTCTTTGTGTTGGGTTGAGGGATGGCTTTTCGTCGCGTGGATGAGCAGCAGGCCACAGTGGGCAGTAGTTTCCTCACCTCCTCCCCCCGCGACCAGCTCCTTCTGGTTCCCCCAGGGAACTCCTTCGAAGATGTTACTATTACTGCTGCTGACCAATCCAGCGACTGGGACTCTAAAACTCCCAAAAGGGTACGTCGGCCTACACTTGATACCCTTTAGTTGTAAAAGCCTGTGAGTGTACATGTTAATTTTTTGGTTTGGAAAATTATTAAAGGTGTCTAGCCAAGAATCTTTTAATGTGGTCTTTGATCTGCTGCTGGATGACCCTACCAGCGAAACTATACCCGTGGTCAGAGGGCATCTTCTAAGGTAATCATGCTTTCGTACATGTTTTTGGTTTTTTCACATGTTTTTGTTAAACTGGTCTAGCAGTTAAAACTTTATTTTTTTTTCTTTTATCTTAATCGCTTTTCTTATGGAGCAATGAGTTTTGTTTTAAGTTTTGAAATTGAAGACTGTTAAAACAGTTTTTAAAATAGTACGGTAAAGCTGTTTTTCTTATTAGCAATGATGTTCGTCTGACGTCATTTTGTTAGTCATGAAATGACTTACTAATTTCTGTTAATTTATTGTATTATCACTATCGAGAGCGTTTCTTTTGAAGCTGTGTTAAATGTCTCGGTTATTTGTAATACTGTACTTATCAGAAACCGACATCTGATAAATTAAAAGTTTATAATTAAATATTGAGCAGTAAAATGAATAATGCTTTGCTTTATTAACACACGGCTGTTATTGATTTAGATTTTTTTTTTAAATTATCATTGCTTCCATCAAATTTTTTTTTTAAATAATAAGTACATACTGTACACGAAATCATAATGTACCGGTAACCAAAAGATAAAAAACATTTTTTTTTTTCCTTTGAATTTAGTTCATGTGTTATTTTATTTATTTTTATTTTATGTGTCAATTCATTCGTTGACTTTTTTTTAATAATAAAAAACCAGCGAATGAATTTAAATGAAGGTAAAAAAAAAGGGAGAAATGCAGATTTTTTGTTGTTTATTTGTAGTGTGTGCGAATTCTTACGCTACAGATGAATTGTTAGGATAGGGATGAAAAGATTTAATCAGTGAGAATTTAAATTAAACATTGCATTGTATATACAGTGGGGTTTTATTTATTTAGTAGCAAAGTACGTGAATTTTATACGTACCGTGACTATGAACCTCTTTGAGGAATGTACATGTACAGTATGTGTGTGCTGTCCCTGAAGAGTAGCAATCAGTGCAAACGGCGTTGCTTAGTGTGCTGCTGGCTGCTAGGCAAAGCTTAATTACTCTTATTCACTTTCTTTTAGTCTTATTTCGCACCATCTCTCTTTCTGTGACTTTGTCTTAGTACTTGACATTGTTTTTAGCTCCTTCAACAAATGCTTTAGGGGGTAGTATTATACTCAAAACGAATATGAGTTGACATAATGCTTTCCGTATTGGTTTTTCTGTTTTGTTTTGTCTGCAGTATACATAAAGTTGACATCAAAACTAATCAAGTTAACAAAATGCAAGAAGATTTGGTGAGGAACATCACGTAGTAGGCAGGTGACCGTACTTGTGGCGAAATAATTATGGGATACGCTAGTACTAAATAACGTTTATACATTAATAATTGAAGGTTCACCCGGAATAATGCTGAAGGCTCTAACCAACAAAATTTAATTTGTTGGGAAAACGAGAAAAACCGTACTATTATGCTCAAATTTCTCTCAACTTCTTAAGTTTTATTATTTTTTAGTTATCAATATTAATTTTTTTGTCTTCTATTATTTTTATGACACACAACTTTTGGATATGTCTCGAAGGATTCGATTTTTTTGTCAGATACAAAATTATTCTATGCTGAATTTATTAGAACAGCTAATTTAATAAGGAAATACGAAATACTCTTTTCATTAAATTGCATCATCCGTTAAAACACAATTTGCAACATTATTCCCTTGAAAACTGCATTTTGAAAAATATTTTGGTACAATATTTTTCCGCGAGACCCTTCAATTATTGAACTCAAAACTAAATAAAAGCGACTATTTCCAACTTGGAACATCCATCATTTGCTTAAATGGAGTCTCAGAAAGTAAACGCTCGCATAACTAGAGTTTCCAGAAATAAAAACGCTCGTTTAAACGGCATTTTAAGAAGTAAACACTCGCTTAAACGAGCTTTTAGGAAGTAAACATTTGTTTAAATGGAATTAAAAGAAGCTTAAACGAGAATTTTAGGGATTAAACACTTGTTAAAATGGAATTTTAAGAAGTAAAACACTTGCTTAAACGTGAATCTCAGGAAGTAAACACTTGTTTTAAAGTGGGATTTTTGAAAGGATACATTCGCTTAGTTGACTCCACACTGTAACGAAACAATGTGGTTGATGGCACAGAGTAGTACTGGAATCAGAGTGATAGATAAGGTTAGACAAACTAGACAAAATAAGGTCGGAAAGGCGTGTATAACGTTCTTAACTGTGAACGCTAACAAAGTGTTTTTATCATTGTAGAGACGCTCTGGGTCGTGTGTTGGAGAAGAAAGGCGTGGACATGAGTTCGGTGGCTGTCTTTCAAGATGGCTTCCACTCGCCACTTTCCTTATCTTGCGATACGTGGAGATTGGCTGGCTGTCACTTGCGTGTCAAACCCGCTTTTCACCAATCAACAGGTATTTGATTAAAATTAAGCTTTGTTTATAATAAATGGATCCTTGTCATAGACCCATGGTGTTCGGTCCTTAAAAAAGCTTTATAAAATTGATAATTTTAATGGTGACTTTAACTTATTGAGTTTAAATAGTTTATTCTTAATTATAGTATTTGTGGGGGCGATTTTTTTTATAGTTATTATAGAGGTAACATTTTCTATGCTAACCTGTCAGGGTTATAGTATCACTTTTAGAGGTAAAACGGTTTATACCATTTATAAGGGTAAAATAACATATTATATTATTTTATTATACCGATATAGATAAAATACATAAAAATTCCCACATAAAGAGTTCACACAGTATGTAGCATATACGGTACTTTCCGCTTAAAGAAGTGAAGTTATTTATACAGTAGGCTACCCGGGTACTTCTTATTTAAAAAGCCAGAACATTTGTTGCCATTTATACATCATCGATTTAAAGAGGCAAAATAATCTATCATTCCCTCTTATAGAGTCAAAAGTGCATTAACCAAAATAGCTCTCACTTTCCACTTAAGAATTTAATATAGTTTATACTTCTCACTTATAGTCAAAATAGTATTTAATTGCCACTTATAGAGTCAAAGTAGCTTAGACTTAAAATACTGTAGTGCGCACTTCCTCCTTGTAAAGGGTAAAAAATGACCATACTTAAAGAGGTTTTCCATCCACTTCCTTGTCCAAGTTTTACTGTACCTTATTTCATCATTAATTATTTGTAAATAAATGTTAAATTGAGAAATAAAATTGAATGTTTTTTTTTTTTCTGTAAAAAAATAAAAGTTTTAATTTCTTTAATAATAATTTTATTTATTTTCTTTCCTTTTAAGGTTGTAAGATGGACGACGGTGGTCACCAGGGTTCGTTGAAAAGCTCGTCGAGTCGTGAACGTTTGGAAGCTCAACGAAAGGGAGTGAGTTAAATCAATGTTTATTTTCTGTGTGTGTTTGTGTTGCAAAAGAAAAAAAAAAGTTAAGTGCAGTCGCACATAAACTTTTTTTTTTTTTATTTTATTTCCCTCGTTAAATTGCGTTTTCCCATTGAAAGTGATTGTATCTATATAGAGTTCGAGGAGTTTGAAAGGACTTTTTGGTTTATCTGGCGATGACGCGAGTAGTTCCGCTGATCTGATGACGTCGACGACAGCACTTCCTTCTTCATCCGCTGTCAACGTATCAGTGCAAACGTCAACCAATCACGATAATGTTCAGGGGAGAATAGGCAAGACAAAAAGTCAAGGAAAACTCAGCGGTTTATTTTCAAACCCATTCAAGGTAACTTCTCTTTGCTTTTTCTTTTTTTTGTTTGTTTTTTGGTGACAGTTTATAAGCAAACGTCGATTCGCATCCAACGCCTTCGCGGCTTTCACAATTTCGCGCAAAAGAAGTAAAGTTGTTAATTTATTGGGGTTTTAGGAAATAAAAGTCCGCGCAAATAAAATTTTACTCCGTATTAATCAAGCTTTCTAGCTGTACCCGGCCCCGCGTTGCTGTAGCTCAGTCTGTTTTTGGAATTACAGTACAATGTATTCGGAGTATTTTCAGAATTCGTTTTTTAAAACCCTCTCCTAGGGATCATCCATTTTGGCCAATTTTTTACTCCCCGCTTCTCTATTTAAGTTTTAATCCACTGCCCTCTTCCCCTCTCCCTCCGCAGTGCCCCTAACTACTGCTAGGTTGTCAAAATACTGCACAGGCTGGAATTAAAGCGCGAATTAACTCATGAAAATGCGCAAAATCACATGTAGGCTAATTGCGCGAAATGACTGACCAAAAGGCTTTTTTGGAATTTCTTGGAACTTTTTCAGAATTTGTTCGAACTTTTTCAGAATTTGTTCGAACTTTTTTTTTTTTTGGTAAATAATCGTAGGGGAACTAAAGGTTGTGCAAAATTTGAAGTGAATCGATCTGTTGAGTAGCCTAGTTATCAAGTTTTGCTATGACAACGGAAAATGGCTTAATTTTTATATACCGTATATACTGTAGATAGATAACATTCGCATAATGGAGTTTTAAGAAGTAAATTCTCGCGCAAATTGAGTTTCGGGAAATGAAAACCCGCGCAAATGAAATTTTAGAAAGTAAACACTCGCATAACTGGAATTTTCAGATGTAAACATTCGCATAAATCGAAATTTAGAAAGTAAACTCTCGCATAAACCGGGTTTTAGGTAATTCCAACATGCGCAAAGCGAGCTTTAGCAAGCAAAGGTTCGCGCAATTGAAAGTTAGGAAATAAAATTCAGAGTAAATGAAGTAAACACTCGCGCAAGTAGAGTTTTTAGAGGTAAACATTTACTTAAATTCAGTTTTAGGAAGTAAACACTTGCTGAAGTTGCTGAAATAAAATTTTAAAAAGTAAACACTTGTTTAAATAGAGTTTTAGGAAGTAAACGCTCGCGCAAATTGAGTTCCAAGTAATAAAAACCCGCACAAATGTGGCGTAAACACTCGCTTAACTGGAATTTTATAATGTAAAAACGCGTTAAAATAGAATTTTTAAAAGTAAACACTCGTATAAACCGAATTGTTGGAAGTTCAGAAATACACACTCGCTTAAATGAAGTTTTAGAAAGACAGCACTCGCGCAAGTAAAGTTTAAGGGAGTAAACCTGAATCTTATAAGAAATAAATAAACAAGGAAATGGAACTTTTCCATCATTTTTCCGGTTGTCTGTCTCCAGTAGTGGCTCCCATTAATTACTTTTCCCCATTTTTTCTACATCTTTTGTTGTTTATTCGCACCATAAACACACTTTACCTTTATAATAATACGGTACTAATTATTAATATCCGCGCGCTAGATTTAGTTTGATCGGAGATTTTTATGACTCCTGTGCACAATTCTTTTAATTGAAAAGCTCTTTCATAAACATTTTTATAGCTTGTGCCATCCATGGCTTACTAACTTTAACCGTCTGACATTTTAAGGAGCATAGAAAAGCTATAAATAAAAGTTTTCCCCTTATAACGTTTATATAGATACGCGCGCTTGACTCAGGGAATGCAAAACGGTTATTATTATTTATGGAGAAAAATTTTTTTTTTTGGTTAACTTAATATTAGAAATTTTTACGTGCACAATTATTTTTGATTATTTAGTGCCGCATATCGTTTACGAAGAATAAAACTTTTCCAAACTAATCAAAAATTAATATGATTTATATAGGGAACTGTACACGTATTAGTAAAGTTCGTGATAAAATAAAATGTTATTAATTAAAATTAGTTTTTAGAGATAATGCAAAATGAATGAAATTTTTTTATTAATTTTAACTACCGTACCGGTAAATTTTTTTCATATTCAGCAGTTTTAATTAATTTTTTTTTTCTTTTTCGAAAATCTCATTATCAATTGGATATAAATTATTTATTTTATGAATTATTTTTTTTAAGCTTATTTCTTGAAAAATGATTAAAAGTAATCATTCTTTTATACTGTATTTAAGTTATAAAAATTTTATTTACTTTTATTTACTGGGTAGTTATAATTGGGGAAATGCACAGACTCTGCATTATTTATGCATTTTAACTCCACCGAGACATTTTTGTTATTTGGAGCAAATAAATTATTTAGTATGCAGACTTTTGTCTGGCAGTTTCGATCGTTCGTGACCAAAAAAAAAAAAAGATTGAATTGATTTAACAATTGAGACAATTTTCTTTTATTATTATTAAAATTTTCCAGGATAAAGAGAAGATGGAGCAGTTGACTGATATTTTGAATCGCTACAGTCAGCATGGAATTCCCAAACTGCCTTTTTCGGTATTCGGCCCCGGAGACTTTGAAGATTATTGCGATTTCAACGATACCTCGTCCAATTCCAACGATAAAGGAGGGCTTTTGTATCTGGAAGATTTGTGGACTCGAGTGGTGGACGGCGCTCAAGTAAGAGCCAGAGCCAATTCGAAAACCAATAGCAATTGGGTTCATTTCCTTTTTTTTTATTTTTTATTTTGAATAGAATTTATCAGAGAGGAGTTGGCAGCAGCAGAGTGCCATCTGGGAATTGCTCACCACGGAAGTTTCTTATCTTCAGAAATTGAAAGTGATTCGGGATGTGAGTTCCTCATTAATTCCAAAATTGAAGGGGTGGATAACATAAAAACTAAACTCCCCAACCTTATAAATTGTACACCCTTTAACCCAAAAAAAAGTTTTATTATAAAATTGAGTTGTCCGCTAATTGTTGCAAGCCCTCCTTCAATTTTTTTTTTTTTTTTTATATCATTTAAATTTTAATACCTTTTACGTTGATAGTTATTTATGGCTTGTTTATGCAATCTTCAAAACGAGAAAATTTTAACCGAGGTTTGTTTTTTTATTTATTTTATCGATCATTAACTTATAGTTATTGTCTTTTATTTCTTTTATATATAAATACGCCGTTTAATAGATCGACGTGGATTCGTTGTTTGGAAATATAAACGAACTATTGCAAACTAATTTGACGTTATGGAAAAAGTGCCTGTTACCTATGCTAAATCATAGCCGAGTCACCAGACAACCCTTCGATTCGACTTTTATGAAAGAAACCTTTTATAAAGTATATATTATTATCATTTTGTAGGTAAAAAAAAATATTATTTAAATTAAAAAAATAATATCTGTATTATTTATTTTTTCAGTTTGACCAACTGTTCGCTCCCTACATTAAATTTTTAATCACTTACATAACTTACATTCAACATTTGAAAGAATTTTACCAAGAAAATGAGCTCTTTAAAACATATCTCGCCGTAAGTATTCCACCTTTAGAATTACCATTTATACTAGTATTATTTTGTTTTTGGATTTTGATCGAATCCATTGGTTTTGGAGCTGATTTTAAGATAGTTTTAGTATCATAAAATCGGTTTTTACGGCTTTCAAAAGAATTTTAAACTTTAGAACTAGTAAACGTATAATATTCCTGTATATTTTTTAAAAAAAATTTATATAACTCTTAAAAAAAAAAAGAGGGAAACAGTAAACAAGGCGTTTCGAAACTTAGTGATAAAATATACTTTAGAAATTCTACATGTTCCTCAGTGCATCTTATATTTTTCGATGTTTTAATTCTATTTTATTTCCCTTGACCGGTAGTGGTGCGAAGCACAAAAAGAATGTAATCGTCAACGCTTAGTGGATTTAATGGTAAAGCCGATGGAACGCTTAACCAAATATGCACTTCTCCTCAAAGTTATTCACAAAAGAAGCGACGATGAAACTGAAAAGGAACAATTATTAGAAATGGTCAATAATAATTATATAATAAAATAAATTTTCAAAAGTTTTATCAATAAATTCTTTAAATGTATAGATTTCTTGCGTGGAGGCATTTGTTAGCGGTGTGAATACGACCATGCGATGTCGTCACGAGCAGCAACGATTGGCCAACATTATCAGTCGAATCGAATGCTACGAGCCCGTCGAATGTAAAGATGATGAAATTGAAAAGGTTGTTGTTGATCTTTTGCGCACGCTTTCTATTATAGGTTTTAATAATCGTTAAATATTTTTTAGGTTTTAAAGCCATATTTGGAATTGGATTTGACTTGTCCTATGCCGGGATGTCCGCCGCAACATAGCAGACAAATGCTTTTGGAAGGAGATCTCAAGATGAAAGACTATGCATCTTTAAGCAAGGTTTTCGATTTTTGTCTTTTTATTACAGTAGAACCTTGATAAGTCGAACCTCGTTAAATCAAAAAACTCAACTGATTATTGCTTAAGTCCTTCAATGTCGATATTCAGTCTCATTTCGCCGGACGACAAAATCCTTAAGAATTCGGGTCAAAAATAAATCTAGCGAATGAATAGGAAAAGGCTGACGATAAATAATTTGCATTATTAAAGCTCAATCTAGCTTAATTATTTATTTATTTGCTTTTGTTTTGAGTTTGGATGACTCAGACAGGTTCTACTGTATTTCAAAAAACTTCGAATTTAACAATTCTTTTAAACATTTTTAGTTGGACGTCCATTGTTTTTTATTTACGGACCTATTGCTCGTATGCAAACACGTTGCCAAAAAGGGAGATCGGTTAAAAGTAATTCGTCAGCCTTATTTGGTCGATCGCTTAGAAGTTCACGAAATTTCTCGGGAACCCAGCGGAGTTCTTCTCGTCTATTTGAACGAATTCAACGTGGCTATTACCGCCTTCACTTTACACAGTAACGATGCCAAAATTTGGTTAGACGCGTTGAGAAAAGCCCAGGTAAAACGATTTAATTTTATTTAAAGCTTATTTTTTAGAAAAAAAGGGAAAAACCAAAAAGAAAAATATTTTTGTTACATATTTTGAAGGTGATTTTTTTACGACAGGAACACTATAAAGAAGCCAAACTTTCTCGACCCGAAGTTACTTTTTACATTCGAGACGACGAAGATTTCGATTACGGATCTCGCGGATATTTCATCGCCTGCAGCAGGTCTCCTCGAGGTTCAGGCGGTTCCAGTTTGATGCATTCGCATAGTGGAAGCGTAGAGCTGAACGAGCCTTGTGTGAGTTCCGTTAGTCATCAAAGCCGAGCTACCAGTTTAGAATTGTCCGAAAAAAGAGCTTCGAGCGCCAGTAGCGACGAAGGATCAACGACCGAAGTTCAAGTAAGAATTTGTTTGTTGATTGGTTTTTTTTTTTTTCTGGTTCGTTCAACAAGTCGCTGGGCATATATGCTTTACTTGAAACTTTTTTTTTTCCTTTCACAATTTTAGAGAGGAAAGTGTTTGTCCAGCGAACATACTCGAGCTTTAACTCAACCGTTATCTCCTCGACCCGAACGAAGAGCTTTTTTTCTTAAAAGTAATTCAGGTAATTCCACGCCAAACACTTTGAGCGTAGGTTACCCTTATTCTAGTTCCGATTCCGGTTTAAAATCGGGAACGGCCGCCGAGTTATCACCCACGTCTTTAACTATTCCATTATCCAAGTGTTTAAGCGCGGGTAAACAATCTCGTAGTATGCCATTGGTGCAGCAGCAGCAGCCTCCTCCATCTCCTCGAACTTTACGACGCAGCGCTCCTCCCTCGAGTCCTTCCTTCAAACCGCCCTTAGTGAAAACTAAAAACGTGCATCAAGCAGCATCGAGCGGCAGTGGAGTGAATGAAAAATCGGAACAACTCTCGCCCTGCTGTTGTTTCGACTTTGACATTCCTATAATTCAAGGCACGGCTTCGGATAGTTCCAATCATTCTTCGATGGAAGACGAGGAATATCATAAACGCGGTGATCATAATAGTAGTAATAGTCAATGTTGTCGTCGGAGACACATTCTAGTGGATCGGCGCTGTCATACCGCCGATTCCATCGAAATCGTAAGAGGAGGAGGTAGAGAAAGCGTTCTGCAAAAACATCTGTCTTGGCATTTCGAATCGCAGCAGCAACAACAACAATCTCTCCGGACTACTACTACGACTCATCCTTTAATTCCGCCGCCTCATCTCTACACCTCCTCGGACGAACACAACCTATGTTTGAAACCTCTGACGCATCATTTTCATAATTCATGCATTAATAATCCGAAAACGGGCGATTATACCAGTCTAGTGCGAGGAGGTAAGAAAACACACAACAAATCCAAAGATGCTCATTCTCCCACTTGAAATTTTTTAAAATTTCAAAATGTGTTTGAGTATTTCGATTTATTTTGCTCCTCTCCGAGCAAATCGTAACCGATTGCTGTAGTTTGAAACCGACGTTGAACGCGGGATTCAACATTCTATTGAGGAGAAGGGTTTGATTGGTTCTCGATACTATGCAATAGGCGAGATAGCGAGGGTATAGAGATAATAAAGGAATTTGTTTTTTCTTGTTTTGATCTGGCTGGTTCAGATACTCAGGTTGAAACCAACGCAGTTACGTAAAATAATGATGACGTAAAGAGAGTGTGACCAAGTCTATTTTTGGGTAATAAAAAAAAGTGGGGTAAGAACTTTCTAAAACATTTTCAATATCTTTATAATAATAATAACTAATTATATATAATATTATTAAGCTCGTTAATTTTTAAAAAAAATGAAAAAGTTGAATTATTTAACTAATTAAAATTTGCCAATTTTAAAAGAGTTTTTATGATAATGTTAAATGCTATAATTATGTAATAATAAAAGAGTTTAATAGTTATTGTACATAATGATTTTTGGTATCAATACAATCATTGTTATTTACTTGAAACTTAAAAATATCCACAATAAATAAGAGTTTGGCACTTGTAACCCTAGTTTTTTAATTCAATTTTTTTAATTTTTTTTTTTCTCTCAATTGTAAGTACTTTTTTTTTCTCCTTTTAAATTTATCAAAATTCTTCAAAACTTTTTTTTTTGTTGTTCACGTAGGCCTATCAAAAAAGAAGTTAATTCAAAAACATCTAATTTTTTGTTGCAAAATTAAATGTTTAATTTAAGTTTTTTTTTTCTCACTACATTTATATTTTTTGTTGCAATAATGTTGATGGGAATTGTGTGTATTTCGACTATAATATTGAGTTCAGTGTTTTTCAGCACAGTTTTTCACACGTTTGTATACGCTCACACAGATGTTTATAAATAGAAAAGTACACGCTTGAATATAATAATATACTGAGGGAACAAAAGCAATAGAAAAGCGTACGAACAACATCTCTCAAGTGTCCCTATAATATAGAAAAAAATAGAATAGACAAAGGTAAACAAAAGAAACACTGTTTTTTCAATAATAATAATATTTTTCTTCTCCTACACCGAACATTCTATACACTTCGATAATAAGCATTTCTAAATCGGCTTAGCAAATCAATTTCTATCGAACACCAAAAAAAAAATTGGAATTTCTTTGATTGAATAACGGACTTGTTCGTTTTTCCCTAATAATTATTATTATAATTACGTACTTATTAAATTAAGCACGTATACAGTATACATTTATAAAAGTTTTTTCTTATCGCTAACTATAATTGCATTTTCATCATCCGGATCGACTTTTATTGATTTTCTATGTACCAAAATATTGATGAAAATTCACTAAATTCTTCCAAAATATTTTTTAAATAAAAGCATAATGTTGATATTCTAATAACAACGAGGATACTTTGACTGTACCTGCACAAAGCTGTGTTTGTAGTTATTTAGTAAAAAAAAGCGCAATTGAAAACTTAATTAAATTTAAAAAAAAAAAAGTTGTAATTTTACATTTTTCTTGTAAAATTTGTTGGAAAATAATAATTATTGTATCGGAAGTTAATTGGCAATTATTCTAATTGAATTCGTCTCGTTTATGTGAATTATTATTATTGATGCGGGTTTTCATTCAATAAAAAAAGCTTACTTTTCCTAATTAATAAATAATTGATGATATTTGCATTCTTTTGATTACGATGAAATATGCAATAAGCTCAGGCCAAGAACAATAATTATTATTAATAATTACTTATATAAACGTTAATATTGGATATGTCGTCTACAACAATATTATGGCTGGCTCGGTCTTTGACAAGTTTTGAAAAATATTTATGGTAATTACCGGTACACGTGCCACAGCTTGGTGCAGCCTAGAAAAAGCTGTCTGCTAGCTCAGCTTAGCGATCCAGTGCGCTGTGAAA
>JAQGAZ010003004.1:0-13867 GCA_034692225.1 Polydesmus complanatus
GTTTTTACAATTTTTTTTTACAATAACAAAAATAACAGGGGGTCCCACTTTTTTTGCGCCACCCGATATATATATATTTTTATATTTTAAGGTAACAAAAATATCTTTAAATAGTGATGTATCATCCAAAATAATAATTGGACAAATAAATAATTAAAACAAGGACAATAAATAAATAAATTATAGGCTACATAATAAAATACAGTACTACCTTCATACTGTATAATTCTAAAAAGACATAATAGAAAGATTCTCAAAAGGCAGGGTAATGCAATAATTTAATAATAAATTGAAAAAATAATAACATTGTTTTGATTTGTTTTAACTATTGATGTGCTTAACATAAGAATTCTAAAAAACTTTTTCAAATTTATTCCCATCTAAAATTATTTTTCTGACTTATCACTATAAACACAAAAAATAGAAATAAAATAAATTTTTTTAAAAAACCATTTTTATTTTATTATTGAAAATAAATAAAATTTAGATTTTTTTCCATGATTTTCCAATTTGTCAATTTTTAATAAAAATTAAATTAAAAAATGACTAGTAGAACATCCTGCTACAATATTATTTTTTAAAAATAGAAACACTTTCTAATTTTTTCAAAGTATTTTTATGAATTAAAATATTATAAAAAAAATTAAAATAAAACCCAATTTATTAATTAAAAAATGCAGTTACAATTTCAAAGCAGCAGTATTGTCTGTAGTTCTAATGACCAAGAACTATATTCACCAAAAATAATCATTTATCGTATTAAATAAGTGATAAAATTTCAAAAACAGCAGATTTTAAAAAACATGGCCAGTACAGTATTAAGTAATTAAATTGGATTCAAACTCAAAAATAATTTTTGTATTTTAAATAAATTCCATAGGCCTATCAAAAACAGAAAACTAATGTAAAATAATATTTTATAATTATAATATAATTATGTACATTTTTAATATACAGGTGTTACTAATAGATTTAAAACATTACGACACGTTATAAGGATCCAGTCCACGGTACCACATTGCAAAGCATGACAATAATAAAAATGCTTAAAATTTCAAATAATTTTTCATAATAAACAAAATAGTAATTGCTGGTAAATGAATGATTTCTAATAACATAATTTTGTGCAGTACAAAATAGACAATCAATAAATTAACTGGCAAAATTTGCAGTGGCGGATCAAATCAAGTGGGGGCCCCAAGCGGTAAAAAAATTCGGGGCCCTCAAACTTGAGTTAAAAAAAAAGTTGTTAAGAAAACTCTTATTAAATTCTAACAAAAAAAATTGCAGTAATGGAAAACTTCATACCATAAGTCCTACAAGCATGTTACATAATAAAAACCGCCGAGCTTGCGAGGCGCAAAATTTTTTGGAAAAAACAACAAATTTAGCCAGGGGTGAAGGTAGAAAAAATATCTTGCAGGAACACTTCTTTGCGCGCCCCCAACTTAATAGAAAGTAAGTTATAGAATAAACCAGCGCCGAGCTTGCGAGGCGCAAAATTTTTTTTAGCAAAAATGATAAATTTAGCTTCTAAATTAAAGGCTAAATTTGTCGAAATGTCGCGGTCATTGAACAGGTTTGCAGCACTTACAGTATTTGGGAAAAAAACCGCATCTGTCTGCTTTTTAATCCTTGCCCTAACAAAAGCTGCAATAGAAAAAGCTTTTCTTATACATGTACGTTTTAGCTGCCTCGAAATTTCGAAACTTTAAATTGTTAACACTCGACTTGTTTAAAATACTCTTTAAAAAAAAAAGTAGCGAGTATCTCGGGGCCCTTTGGTATTCCGGGGCCCTGGGCGGCCGCCCCGCCCGCCCACCGTTAGAAACGCCACTGAAAATTTGCCCAGAACAAAGAAGCACATGTTCATACACGAAACATGTGCTTTTCAAAATCCAAACAAATCTTAACCAATTATAAATCATCCACCAAAAAGAACTCAAAATACGGCAAAAACAATAATCATTTATCCAAATGATACTGATATTTTAAAAGAAGTTGAAAAAAATTTGATTAAATTGCGTTCTTTCAAAAACATGTGTTAAGAGATGAGCAAAAACACAACCACACTCAACCAAATCAAAATCAACACTGCGCTCTAGTGGGAAGCTAAAGGCAGTAGCAATGAGAGCGCTCCGTTCCATTTTCTAGCGGAGCTAAGTAAGAACCAAGTAAGAACCAAGTCTATTCTCTAGTAAAAAGGGGTAATCATTTTTAATGAACAAATAAAACAAAAATTTAATGAGTTAGGTCGGTGGTCTCCAAACGTCGGCCCGCGATCAATTCCAAATATTTTAACTAACTCGAAATAAATAGATGATACAGTATTTTGGGTTCCAGGTTTTTAATAATTATTGTTTGCCGCTAAGAACGGAAGTAAAGTAGAATGCAAAGTTACCTCATTTCGAAGTAAAAATCAAATAAATAATTTAACCAAACTGCAAGTTTCTCACTGCATCAAATTTTCTTTAAACGAAATTATTTGTAGCTAAAGTAGCCTATTCAATGTGCTTACTTTTTTTTTTCTTGTCTTTAATTTTGATATACAGTAGTTACAAAAGTTGTTTAACAAACCTATTTTTGCAGCTGCCAAGATAAAAGTATAATTTTTAAATCCAGATTAAAAACTGTGTAACAATTTACCGGTATAATTTAAAGTTAAAAAAATAATGATTTAAGACAGATTAAATAAAGATACAACTATTTTAAGTTGACAAGGTTAAATGAAAATAATTATTCTTGTTAATTGCTATTAAATCATAAATTAAAAGTCAGTACCGGTATTTAAAATTATAATTTTTTGCCCTATTTTTTTTTTTCAAATTATTAATTTGCTAAATTAAAAATTTATAATTATATAGGCCTCTCTATATTTATTTCCGGTTTAAATTGCTTTTTTTCACTACGGTATTAAAAAAAATATTGCAAGTAATCAAAATCGTACATTTTTATTATTATTTTACGTTTTTAAATGTCACGTGTGCTAATAGCTAAATTATTTCACTCATTTATATAGCAAATAAGTAGGAAAAGCAAACTTGTATTGAATTTAAAAAAATATCTTATAATACGTTTTTTGTAGTTGGCCAAAACTCCTATATGTGAAAACTAAATTTTCTATATGTGCTTGCTACAAAAAATTACAAAAAAAGTTGTAATAAATTAATTAAGCCAGTTTTATAACCAGTAGACTATGATTTGTAGCAGGTAGAGCATGCAAAGCACGGGTAGAGAGCTAATTAGCACCACGCTCTAAAAGTCACGCGCCGACTCTTCTTTAATTACTGCTTTCGTTTCAACTGTTATTAACATTTCAAACTTTCTATACTAATTTCTTGAGCCCCGTTTACTATAAAATCCATCTCCTTAAACCGCGACCTTTCATTTCATTCACAGCTATCTAAATACTGTAAGCTAGGTCTTCTGGCACCAAAAAAAAAAAAATAAATAAATAAACATGGTAATCCAAAAACCCGAAGTCAAGTTTACTAAAGTAAGCCAAGATGACTGCAAAAACGTCCTATTTAACTCATTATATTTTAATAAATTTAAATTTTTGTGTTTCATGAAATTTTTAGCGATTTTTGGGGTTTAAAAATTAGATAATTTTTTTTTAGATTTTCATTAATAATGAGTGGCATAGATCAGTAAGCGGGAAAACGTTTCCCACTATAAATCCCTGCGACGGAAGTAAAATTACTGATGTTGAAGAAGGAGATAAGGTAAATATAATCATACAAAGTATTATTAAAACAGGTCACCTTTCTTTTACCATACCCTGTATTCCTCTTGTTAATGTGTTGAATTGTCATTATTTTTCTTTTCTTATTAATTGGTGTAATTTAATGGAGTTTGTGCTCGTTTCAGGCCGACATCTACAAAGCCGTGGAAGCTGCTCGAAACGCTTTTGAATTGAACTCCCCATGGAGAACGATGGATGCTTCTGCCAGAGGGCGCCTTCTCAACAAGCTGGCTGATCTCATAGATAGAGATAAAGACTACTTTGCGGTAAGATTTCTGCAATATTTAAAAAGAAAAATAAATAACCGCAATTGCCTGATTTTCTTACTAATCGATTACGCTTTTAATTAAACAGCGATTGGAGTGTTTGGACAATGGCAAAACTTACGGCTTTGCCTCGTTCGAATGCGATTTCTCCGCCAACGCCATCCGTTATTGCGCCGGATTCTGCGATAAACTGCATGGAAAAACTATTCCATCCGGTAACTACCAAAAACTCTTAATCGAATTTCTTTAACAGATTTCTTGCACATGCATTTCTTTAAAGATGGAGATGTATTTGCCTACACTCGGTTGGATGCGCTGGGAGTGGTGGGCCTCATCATGCCGGTGATTATCCCTCACCCCTTCCGATTCATAAAAATATATTGTTCAATTTTTAATTTCAGTGGAACTATCCCGTGCTATTGGAGGTTTGCGGAGTGGCACAAGCTCTGTGTGCGGGCAATTGCGTGGTTCTCAAGCCGGCCGAGCAGACGCCGCTTACTTCTCTATATCTGGCATCATTGGTCAAAGAGGCAAGTCTTTCTTCTACCTTTTAAAATATCTCACAAAAGCACAAAATCGTGTATTGATTATAATATTATTAATGTTTGTTTAGGCTGGTTTTCCGCCGGGAGTGTTTAACGTGGTTCCTGGTTACGGTCCAACCGCTGGAGCTGCACTGACCGAACACATGGATGTGGATAAAGTCAGCTTTACCGGATCTCTCGAGGTAATCGACGTACTCGCAAACACTAGATAGCCTTTTCATGATGATTCAAATTGATTCAAATTGATTTCAAATTGATTTAGGTGGGGCGCATAATACAAGAAGCTTCAGCCAAATCCAACTTGAATCATCTGCGTTAATCATCTGCGCAGATGCAGATTGTAAGTTTTAAAATTAATTGTTATCTTGAATAATATTAATAATTTTATATTTTAATTGATTTAGTAGACGTTGCCGCTCCTCTTGCGGTTGAAGCCTGCTTCATTAATCACGGCCAAACCTGCGCTGCTGGAACGAGAACTTTTGTCCACAAGTGAGATCACTTCTCACCACTAAAATAATAGCAAATCTTTTTAAAAAAAAAAATTTAATTATTTATAATTGAATAAAATTAGATCGATTTACGACAAATTCGTTGAGAAATGCGTAAAATTGGCCGCCCAACGTAAAGTAGGAGATCCGTTCCAAGAAGACACTGTCCAAGGCCCTCAGATCGACGATGTGCAGTTCCACAAGATCCTCAACTACATTCAGTCGGGGGTTAAAGAAGGGGCTACGCTGAAGACCGGTGGCCGGCGTATGGGTAAAGTCGGGTACTTCATCGAGCCCACCGTGTTCGCCGACGTCAAGGACCACATGACCATCGCACGAGAAGAAGTAGCCTACACTGTTACAATTCCATGTACGAGTATATAATAAATGATTAAATTTGTTTTAATTTGATATGATAAGATTTTTGGACCTGTGATGCAAATCCTGAAATTTAGCACTCTGGAGGAAGTGATTAAACGGGCGAACAGCACTAATTATGGCTTAGCTGCGGGCATCGTCACCAATGATATTAACACAGCCCTAACTTTGGCTCAAGCTCTTCGCGCTGGATTGGTGTGGTCAGTTTCATTCAAATATATTCAGTACCGGATTGAGCTTTCTTGGGGTTCTTATACCAAAAATTATTTTAAAGAAAAATAAACAAATATTACCCTTTATTTTTGTGAAAATGGGCTTCTTAAAAATATGCGTTAATTTAGGCCCCAAAAGATGAGGACATGATCCGGCTATGAATATAATTATAAATTATCCATAATATTATGCACATTAAAATAAACGAGTTTGATAGGGTTAACACATATATGGCTCTCTCTCCTCAAATTCCATTCGGCGGTTACAAAGAATCCGGAATAGGACGCTCATTGTAAGCCCATTTCTTATTCTTTTTTTAATCTTTCATTTTAAAAACAATTACTGTACTTTTCAGTGGTGAAGATGGAATTAAACAGTATCTAGAAATCAAATCGGTAAAACGTTTCATTCGCACATTTTTAAATGATTTTTTTTTTATAATGTTGAGTTTTACTCAATAGGTGGTGACCAAGGTCCCGAAGAAGAATTGTTAATTCCTTTTAATTCAAGTTAAACAAACATTAATGTTTACAAAACGTTAGAATAAAATTTAAATGGTGTTTTAGAAACTATTTATTAGCTGTAGGCCTCACATAATATTAATAAATGTTTACAGCAAATGACTGTGCTTTATTTATATTGAACTTTAGTCACAAAGGTTCTTATTTGCATAGGTGTTAAAGTTACATTCAACGATTCAGCATATTCTATAAAAATAATTAAAAAGTCATTTATAGTAAATCTATAAAATGTCCTCCAATAATGTTTACTGACCTTGACATGTGAAATGTTCTTGATCCGGATTTTGATATTTCCATAATAAATCAGTGTCATCATTCAACCAAACGTTTGCACCTAATGTCGTTTCTCTTATCTCTACAACTTGAAAATCAGTAAACAAATTCTGAAAGTAAAATAAAATTTTTTAAATCACAATTTTTTTTTAAAAAAAACTTATATTAAAATTTGACCTGAATGTTGAAAGAAACAGGTTGAGATAAGCCATTTGGGTCATCGACTTTTTCGTAGAAGTGTTCGAAACGAAGAAGAACGGTCTCATCTCTCCACGGCTCGACGGTCAATAAGTTCACATTGTCGGGTAAAGTTGTGGTTAATCCCGTGTACTAAAAAGTACTCAAAAATATACTAATTTAAATAATATTTAAAATTAAATGAACGAACACTTACAGCGGTTTTAAATTTAGAAATATAATCCGGTACAGTGTCGATCAACGGAGCGAAGAAGACCAAAGGTGGATTTGCAATTGCCATTCCGGCTGCGCGATGTAACGGAGCTGCTTTCTCAACGGAGCTGAAGATCAACCAATGTTTGCCTCGAACCCTTAGCCCTTTGCCATCTACACCAGGCTCATTTAGGGCTTCACCCACGCCCTTATCGTCATCATATAATAATCTGCGGTGGAGCTAATATAGGGAAATACTCAATCGTGATTTTGTTCCCACTCGTGGTTATGGACAATTGGTTATCGTACCATAATTTCAATATTGCCATCTTCGAGACTGGAACCACCTTCGGTTCGATCAGTTAAAATGGTCAGTTGAGAATCTTCAGAGTCATCCTGATATTTTTTTTTTATAACATTAAATTTATAAATGTTTTCAAATGATGAAAATAATATTTGAGTTTTATTTACTTGAATATAAATTCTGCTGTTAATTGGGTAATAGTTTCCCGAGATATTTTCAGCTAAACTTACATTCCAACTGGGCCGATAGTTACGTCTGCAATCGAAATTAAGTATTAAATTCTTTTAACAATAAAAAATTGTTTTCATAGATTAAAAATCTTAACTTACACTCGTTCAAGCATCTGCCTACCATTGGCGTCCGTATAAAATACTTCATTATTTTCCAAATCCGACGAATACAATGTAATAATTTCTTTTCCGATTCCATCACTAAGCATTACCAATTTTTTTTAAAAAATAATTAAATCAAAGTAGTAATTTTTTAAAAAATATGTTAATTTAGATGTACGTACTCCACTGGAATAGGTCCCACCATCCATTCCAATTCCACTTTATTGTTTCCGGGATATAATCGAATCACTTGACTTATATACTCGGAAAATGTTTGGTGGATTTCTTGGACTTCAGTTCCCTTTAAAAAAATAAATATACGAGTTAGTTTTTTGATTTTAAGTAAATGCCAAAGAACTGACAGTGTATGTTGTGACTGTCGCGGTTGGAGAAATTAGATTAGAAGTTCCGTTCGGTCTGAAAATGTAAGCTCCGGAACCTCTCCTTTTGTCAGTCAAATTGTCTCCCGGCCATCCTTCGTAGTAGTAAAAGTTCTGTTCTACGTTGTACGTTTTACCGTTCACTAAGTCCGTTACGCTTTTCAGTAAACCAGTAGTTGCATCCACAGTCACGCTCAAAAACTAAAAATTGAGGGTTACAAATGCTTAAAATTTCAGAATTTTACAAAGAGATTTATACTTCGTTTTGAATAACAAAATCTGCGTTTGGTATTTCCGATTTCAACGTGGAGGCTTGACTGGCTTTATCACTCGCATCTTTATTTTCAATAATAAATGTGATTACGGTAAGACTTTAGTTTTGTCTACTTAATTTAAGAGGAGTTTACCAGTGACTTGAACAAAATATGTTTGATATCCGGTGGGAGGTAAGTCAACGTGGAACACTAAGTCTGTTTGAGCCGTTCCTTTTCTTTCCGGGTCATCTAACACTGGTTGCGGAACTGGAACGATCTGTTAGAACCAAAAAAATTGAAGATAATATAATTTTTTTTGTATAGAATTTTATTACGAACCTGACTCGCAATTGGACTACCATCAGGCCCACTAACAGTGTAGGTGGAACCGGTGACCGGAACTCGAACTTGGGATTGTACGTTGTGAGCTTGCGGATTGTAAACAATTAATGTAAACTGTATTAATAAAAATATAAGGTTTGAAACTTTAATGGGAATTTATTGTATTACGCTTTGTTGTTGTTCTGTTAAATCGCAGTAGCTGACGTTTAAGTAAGGGCAATATTGAATGGCTGGCGGATAACTACTTCCCAGGGGAGTTATAGATGCGAAAGCGCTGTTGATGGCTGCCTACAACATTATTTTTATTCCAGTATAGTGTTTATTAAAATACTAAGTAATGGCACTTACTGTCGCTGTTGTTAGACCAATGGATAAACTTTCTGCGTAATCGTAAGCCACAGCTTGTTTTTCGGTTCCTCTGTTTAGAATGCATTTTTAAAACATAACATATAGTTTCTAATTAAGTTAATTAACGTACGTCATGGCATCGTGATGTTGCATGTCTCCTTGGTATCTTTCTAAATGATTAAATACATTTTATTTCTATGTTAATGAGTGAAAGTTTGTGAGCAACTTACTCAATGTATCTAGATTTTCTTCGTTTGCTGTTCCAACGTTGGCAAAAGCTGTTAATTGCTTTGCAATCTTATAAAATAATAATAATAACAAAAAAATTTAATTTAATTGGTTTTTTTTTAAATTTAAATTAAAGAAAGCATTTAATTGATACCTGTAGAAAGTTATTGGTATATTTGGAGAATCCTTTTAAAGCTGATCGACTAGTGTAAAATCCTGACCAATAAGAGTAAGGGTCACTGCCATAGGGCAAGAAGTCGTCGTTTTTCGTTGTCCAATTGTGACCAGACTCGATTAACGCTTTCAAATAACAAGACGGAGTTGAATAAAATACGTTCACGTCACTTCCATGCGTCGTTTGCTTTTTTTTTTGTTTTTTTAAAAAAAATTATTTTAAACTAAGTTTAAGGTTGAAAAAAAAATTAGTTAGTTACTCGTTCGTTAACGCTTTTAATAAGGATATCCATGTTGAGATAATTTACTCTCGCATCTTGGTATTGATAATCGCCGCCCATAGGAACCATAATGTTGTTGGTAGCGTAAAATGCACTCTGCAAATCAACGATATCGCGTTTATTATTAGAAAAACATAATATTATAAGCAGTTATAATTTTGAATAGATTTTTAATTACGTGAAGTTTCATAAAAGTGAGAAACACATCGACTCTTTCATCGACGTTATAATCCTTGAAATTTGGATTATCCTTAAAAAAAAAGTCAATAAAGTTTTTAATAATGTTAAATGGAATTGTTAAAAAGTACAGAAACCTTCATTGGTGGATCATTGCACCAGTAGATGTCAAAACAGAATCGGTAGGGAGCTATGTAAGTCAAGTATATAGCTGAAGTAAACAGATCGGCATTTTCTATGAGTTAAAACGCTGATAAATAATTAATTTACCCTAAAATTAATAAAATACAGTAGTAGGCCTATATTTTTATCACCGATGTTGTCGCTGGTATCCCATATCATTTCCATCAGTTGGTGGTTCAAGCGATACTCTCTATCCTGAAAGTCCAATCGAGCGAAAAACAGGCCATCAAATCCCATCTGTAAACGAGAGCGAGTGGTACATTTTCTATTAATTTATGCCATCTGCGAAGTGTTGCACCTGTTGCGATAAGAAAGCCACTTCTCGGGAGTGACCGAAAGGGTCAATCTGCCAGGCGATTTTGGGCGCAGCCGCCGATCCAAAAGTGTCGTTGATGAATCGAAGTCCTCTGGTCATTTCGTCAATAAATTCCGAGTAATACACGGTGGCTTCGTCCGCTTGAGTCCATCCACCCCCCACGAACTCCAACTGACCTTTAAAAAAATATTCAAATTATATACGATTTCTTAATTGATTTTAAATTCTGTTAATATAACTGCGAAGGCTGTTTTGCTGCTACTTTATTCCTTAAATTTACCTGAGTTGACCAAATTAATCATCCGTTGGTGATCCCCATCGCTTCTAGAAATCCACCATCTCCAAAGGAAAGACATTTCCGCGTAGATGAATCGTCGTTCTGGGTTCTTTTCGAGCTCATCCAGCACCGTATCCAAGGTGTATTGCACTCCAGATGGTTGAATGTTCATTTTATCTTTTAAAAAAATAGATTTGATTAAACTTTAATGTAAAGCTAAAACTGTTTTTTCAGTAGCAATTTACATCATGTTGTAAACTTGTACACTCTTAATAAAAGTATATAATTATTATGACTTAGAGCTTTATATAATTATCAGTAACTTGGAAATTCTTTAACTTGCACATTGGTGAGGCAATAAAGCTAGTTTCATTGAGATCTCTACCTCCGTAAAAACACTCATCAACGGTTTTCAACCATCCCACGTCATTGTGAGAATGAGCCACTAGATGCACGTTAAGCCTCGATGGGTCAATCGTTGGACACGACTACAATTCAAAAAAGTTATTTAATATTAAATTTTTCAAAAAGACGTTTGAGATAATTTGTACCTGATAAGCGTCGTATTCTTCATTCTTTAAGGTAGCCAGGGCAGTTATATTTGTAAAATATAAACTCAAAAGTCCAAAAATAAATCTAATAAAATGCATTTTTTAAATAATGCTTTTATTAGCACTGCATTATTTTTATGTTGACTGAACAGAATTATAAAATGTTCAAAACTTGAAATGCAAGTGTAGCCTTTACGATATAACATAATCTTAATATCAACTTAGCGATAAAGATCCTACTTCAGATAATTTTTACGTTGTTCGAAAGATTAATCGAATAAATCTAATCATCGCCTAAGGCAGAGTAATCCTTGAGCATTGGGAAAAGTCCCTGCCACACCATTCCTGCCTACTCTTTCCAATCTAACTCAGAAATTAATTTAAATCAGCTGCACCAAAAATATACTGTGTTTTAATCTCGTTAAGTAAACGGCAAATGCTCTGGATTTTGTTACAATGAATAAACTTTATTTATATTGAACTTTGGTTACAAAGGTTCTAATTTGCATCGGTGTTAAAGTAATATTCAACGACTCAGCATATTCTAAGAAAATAATTAAAAAGTCATTCATAGTAAATCTGTAAAATGCCCTCAGATAATGTTTACTGACCTTGACATGTGAAATGTTCTTGGTCCGGATTTTGATATTTCCATAATAAATCAGTTTCTTCATTCAACCAAACGTTTGCACCTAATGTAGTTTCTCTTATTTCAACAACTTTAAAATCAGTGAACAACTCCTGCAAATAAAACAAACAATTTAAATAATTTCTTTAAACCCAAAAATTATATTAAAATTCGACCTGAATGTTGAAAGAAACGGGTTGAGATAAGCCATTTGGGTCATCGACTTTCTCGTAGAAATGCTCGAAACGAAGAAGAACGGTCTCATCTCTCCACGGCTCGACAGTTAATAAGTTTACGTTATCCGGTAAAGCACCCGTTAACCCAGTATACTGGAAATAACCGTATCATTATTATTATTCGAGTTTGTCTTTATAGAAATAAAAATTAATTTAGAGTAGGAGTAAGCCTACTCACGGTGGTTTTAAACTTTGCAATATAATCCGGAACGGTGTCGATCAACGGAGCGAGGAAGACCAAAGGTGGATTCGCAATTGCCATTCCGGCTACGCGATGTAAGGGCGCTGCTTTTTCAACCGAGCTGAAAATCAACCAATGTTTGCCTCGAACCCTTAGCCCTTTGCCATCTACACCGGGCTCATTTAGGGCTTCACCCACGCCCTTGTCTTCGTCGTGCAACAGTCTGCGGTGCAGCTAAAAAATAAATTAGGTTTTTACTGAATTCTAAGTGAGAACATACAAAATACATTCCAAAAAAAGGTTAATTTTTGACCAAAAAAGTAAATACTGTAATTAAATACCTTAGAGTAAAACTAACCATAATTTCAACATTTCCGTTTTCCAGACTAGAACCACCTTCGCTTCGATCGGTCATAATTGTGAGTTGGGAGTCTTCAAATTCGTCCTTTTTATGAATACAAAAATGTGTAATCGCGCTAAATGAATGAAAATGCTCTCAGCATTCAAATTATATTTACTTGAATGTAAATTCTGCTGTTAATTGGATAATAATTTCCTGAAATATTTTCTAGCAGAGTCAGATTCCAACTCGGGCGATAATTAAGGCTGAAATGAAATTGCTATTAATATTCTATTAATTAGATTTAGTCATAAAAGTTAACATACACTCGCTCGAGTATTTGTCTACCGTTGGCGTCGGTGTAAAACACTTCATTATTTTGTATATCCGTCGAATACAAAGTAACGATTTCTTTTCCGATTTCATCACTAAATTCATTTAAAAAAAAAATGAAAATTAATTCAAGCAGAGTTTTATAAACTATTTGTTTGATAGGTTTCCATACTCTGCTGGAATGGGCCCCACCATCCACTCAATTTCCACTTTGTTTTCTCCGGGATATAGTCGAATCACTTGACTTATATAATCGGAAAATGTCTGATGAATTTCCTGAACTTCAGTTCCCTTTTCAAATTAATATAATTTACATTTCTACATAGAATTCTACATTTTTTTATAAGAAATGGCAACTAACGGTGTATGTTGTGACTGTTGCGGTTGGGGAAATTAGAATGGAAGTTCCGTTGGGTCTGAATATGTAAGCGCCGGATGACCTTCTGTCGAACGTCAAGTTATCTCCCGCCCACCCTTCATAGTAGTAATAGTTCTGTTCCACGTTGTACGTTTTACCGTTCACTAAATCCGTTACGCTTTTTAATAAGCCGGTAGTCGAATCCACAGTTACGCTTAAAAACTGAAAATTAAATAAATATTCATGAACGTGCAGGTGTTATGTAAATAAAAATGGAATATGTACTTCATTTTGAATAACAAAGTCGGCGTTCGGCACTTTCGGAACCAATGTCGATGGCTGACTCGATTTTTCACTCGCATCTTCATCTTTATTTTTTTTTTAAAATTTTATTTTATAGGAAATCTTTTAATTTGAATTATTTGTATTGTGATTTACCAGTGGCTTGAACAAAATATGTTTGATATCCGGTGGGAGGTAAGTCAACGCGGAACACTAAGTCTGTTTGAGCCGCTCCTTTTCTTTCCGGGTCATCTAACACTGGTTGCGGAACTGGAACGATCTTTTAGAACCAAAAAGTTTAGAGACTATTTTATGTATAGAATTTTATTACGAACCTGGCTCGCAATTGGACTACCATCAGGTCCACTAACAGTGTAGGTGGAACCGGCAACCGGAACTCGAACTTGGGATTGGACGTTGTGAGCTTGCGGATTGTAAACAATTAATGTAAACTGTATTAATAAAAAATATAAGGTTTGAAACTTTAATGGGAATTTATTGTATTACGCTTTGTTGTTGTTCTGTTAAATCGCAGTAGCT